>CM049864.1:64055129-64137629 GCA_027474115.1 Schizopygopsis malacanthus | reverse complement strand
ACATAACTAATAACTCAAACACATGTGACTTTCACAATTAAACTACTGCATCTCAATATATATGAGGACATTTAGCATTTAATTTGAGAAAAACTGTATGTAATCATTTGATTGCAAGAAAATGTATATACACAGCTGAAAAACAAAGGGCCTATTATTGTTCAAATAATAATAATAATAATAAACAATAATTGTAATAATAATAATATGTTTTTATGAATTCACATTATTTGACAGATAATTTGTGATTTTAAATAATTGTTATTATTGTTAATATTAATATTATTTGAATATTAAAATTGTATTACACCATTAACGTTGAATCCCGAAAAATTCAACTGAATTCTTTTTTGAATAAAAATAAAACGGAATTTGGCAAAAAAATAAAACATACTAAAAATATACATTTTAAAGCGAATTATATTATATAAGTTTCATGATTGCAATGTTTTAAACATGTTATTTGTTTTTCCTTTTTTTGTTGTATTGAACCATTAAAACAAAAATCTAGAAGAAAATTTAACAGAAAACAAACAGAATCCAAAAATAATTTATCAGGAAAAAAATTAAACCGAATTTGGGAACAAATAAACCAGATTTCATAGGGCCCTAAAAATATAGTTTTTGTTAAACTTTAAATAAATTGGTGTTGAATTGTAAGTTTCATGATCACAATTGACTATGCATACTTTTTCATACTATTTCTTTTATTTAACTTTTAAAAGAGAATCCAGAAAAACTAAAATTGAAATAAACATAATCCAGGAAAAAATTCAAATGGAAGTAATTGAATAAAAAAAATATATATATAATATATATGTATATTGATTTTTTTTTTTGGGTGGGGGGGTTGATTTCACAGGCCACAGCTATATGCACCTTTTAGGGGTAAATAAGTTACAAAATAGTTTCTTTTGAAAAGATGATGCCCCGGTGACAGCTTTTATATTTTTTTCTGAGAGTGTAGGAATACACCTTTAATTTACACTGATGTTTGGCTGTGATATGATATTTACACTCTTCAGCTGAAAGTATAAAGACATTGCACATGTATTTAAGTACTTCAGGACCCCAGAGAACGGAGCTCGGAGGCTTTAATGATGTTTCTCTCACCAGCGATGTGCGAGAGCGACAGATCGAGGAAGGGTCAAGTGGAGGTTTTCCTCGGGGAATGTTTTTCCTCGTATGATTTGTTTTTAAAGCACAGCAGAAAAACAGTCCGGATCTGGATCACAGACGGGGCCGACGCTGAGAGCACATCACTCCTGCTGGACCCAAAGCCAAGTCAAGCATTACCAGTGCTATCACGTCTCAACTCAGGCGGCTCGTTGAGTTCAGAAAAATGACTACAAACATCCAAAAGCTTCTTATACTGAGATACCATCTGACTTTACTGTGCTTTTACAGCAGTAAAACTATCTAACCATAGCTTTACTGACTACCTCATATCAGCACCCTAGCAACAGCATGCCTGAAGATATTGTTTTCTATCAAATAAATCTTAATTGTGTTAATATTTCCTTCAAACAAACTAAAATATCTGCCTGTGGGGCAAGAAAAAACATATTGTTTCGCTTTGAATGTAAATTGATATTTTTGTGTGTTTTAAGCAAAAACGAACAAAATTTTGATGATTTAATAATATCTTAATTAATTTTACTTGTCAAGTAAATGCACGTTGATTCAAGAATGTTTAGATATTTATACTAGAAAACAAGACAAAAATACTAAGAAAATCTTTTTCTGCTGTGCATATACACTATATTGCCAAAAGTATTGGCACCCCTTCTAATGAAAGGTTTGACTACTTTAGTAATTTCCATGAGTACAAATCTTAATGTTTAAGCATATAATGATATTGTAGGGAATCTAATTGTATAGCAACAGATTGTACAGAACCCTTTTCTATTCTAACATGACCGTGTCTCTGTGTATAAGACAAGAATCAAAGATAAATGATGATTCAGTCAGTGTGGAAGAACTTGACTGGTCTGCAGAAAGCAGCTGAACACCTCTGGTGTGACTTTAAATGAGCCACAAACTCATCACCAAACACTAATGACTTGTACATATGGGTTCAGTCATTTCATACACTTCAAAACTGGTGCAACAGAGGTGGAAATATACATTTTAAGTACATACATTTCTTTGTTGGCACAGTTTGGAAGTGTCCTTTTCTCTTCCAAATAAGGGGTGTCAGTACTTTTGTCCATATAATGAATGTACAAGTCATTAATTAAGTACTATAAAATTAGATTCGCTAGAATATCATTATATGCTTAAATATTAAGATTCATACTCATGGAAATTACTAAAGTAGTCAAACATTTCATTAGAAGGGGTGCCAATACTTTTGTCAATATAGTGTATATAGACTATAACATATCGAATTTGAGATAACGCTTAAATCGACTCCTTTAAATAATCATGTTGCAATATTGTTTAAAATCCAGTATGAGAAAAGTTTTATTCATATTCACGTTCTCAATAACCGTTAAAGCTAAAATCATGCACGGCCTGTTCTTTACAGTCCCGGTGCAAACGCAGGAGCACGTGTTAATGAATCCGGTTTAAACGCAGGAGCACGTGTTAATGAATCCGGTTCAAACGCAGGAGCGCGTGTTAATGAATCCGGTTCAAACGCAGGAGCACGTGTTAATGAATCCGGTTCAAACGCAGGAACACGTGTTAATGAATCCGGTGCAAACGCAAGAGCACGTGTTAATGAATCCGGTTCAAACGCAGGAGCACGTGTTAATGAATCCGGTTCAAACGCAGGAGCACGTGTTAATGAATCCGGTTCAAACGCAGGAGCACGTGTTAATGAATCCGGTGCAAACGCAGGAGCACGTGTTAATGAATCCGGTGCAAACGCAGGAGCACGTGTTAATGAATCCGGTGCAAACGCAGGAGCACGTGTTAATGAATCCGATTCAAACGCAGGAGCACGTGTTAATGAATCCGGTTCAAACGCAGGAGCACGTGTTAATGAATCCGGTTCAAACGCAGGAGCACGTGTTAATGAATCCAGTTCAAACGCAGGAGCACGTGTTAATGAATCCGATTCAAACGCAGGAGCACGTGTTAATGAATCCGGTTCAAACGCAGGAGCACGTGTTAATGAATCCGGTTCAAACGCAGGAGCACGTGTTAATGAATCCGGTTCAAACGCAGGAGCACGTGTTAATGAATCCGGTGCAAACGCAGGAGCACGTGTTAATGAATCCGATTCAAACGCAGGAGCACGTGTTAATGAATCCGGTTCAAACGCAGGAGCACGTGTTAATGAATCCAGTTCAAACGCAGGAGCACGTGTTAATGAATCCGATTCAAACGCAGGAGCACGTGTTAATGAATCCGGTTCAAACGCAGGAGCACGTGTTAATGAATCCGATTCAAACGCAGGAGCACGTGTTAATGAATCCGGTTCAAACGCAGGAGCACGTGTTAATGAATCCGGTTCAAACGCAGGAGCACGTGTTAATGAATCCGGTTCAAACGCAGGAGCACGTGTTAATGAATCCGGTTCAAACGCAGGAGCACGTGTTAATGAATCCGGTTCAAACGCAGGAGCACGTGTTAATGAATCCGGTTCAAACGCAGGAGCACGTGTTAATGAATCCGGTGCAAACGCAGGAGCACGTGTTAATGAATCCGGTTCAAACGCAGGAGCACGTGTTAATGAATCCGGTTCAAACGCAGGAGCACGTGTTAATGAATCCGGTGCAAACGCAGGAGCACGTGTTAATGAATCCGGTTCAAACGCAGGAGCACGTGTTAATGAATCCGGTGCAAACGCAGGAGCACGTGTTAATGAATCCGGTTCAAACGCAGGAGCACGTGTTAATGAATCCGGTGCAATCGCAGGAACACGTGTTAATGAATCCGGTTCAAACGCAGGAGCACGTGTTAATGAATCCGGTTCAAACGCAGGAACACGTGTTAATGAATCCGGTGAAAACGCAGGAGCACGTGTTAATGAATCCGATTCAAACGCAGGAGCACGTGTTAATGAATCCGGTGAAAACGCAGGAGCACGTGTTAATGAATCCGGTTCAAACGCAGGAACACGTGTTAATGAATCCGGTGAAAACGCAGGAGCACGTGTTAATGAATCCGATTCAAACGCAGGAGCACGTGTTAATGAATCCGGTGAAAACGCAGGAGCACGTGTTAATGAATCCGGTGCAAACGCAGGAGCACGTGTTAATGAATCCGGTTCAAGCGCAGGAGCACGTGTTAATGAATCCGGTTCAAACGCAGGAGCACGTGTTAATGAATCCGGTTCAAACGCAGGAGCACGTGTTAATGAATCCGGTTTAAACGCAGGAGCACGTGTTAATGAATCCGGTTCAAACGCAGGAGCACGTGTTAATGAATCCGGTTTAAACGCAGGAGCACGTGTTAATGAATCCGATTCAAACGCAGGAACACGTGTTAATGAATCAGGTTCAAACGCAGGAGCACGTGTTAATGAATCCGGTTTAAACGCAGGAGCACGTGTTAATGAATCCGGTTCAAACGCAGGAGCACGTGTTAATGAATCCGGTTCAAACGCAGGAGCACGTGTTAATGAATCCGGTTCAAACGCAGGAGCACGTGTTAATGAATCCGGTTCAAACGCAGGAGCACGTGTTAATGAATCCGGTTCAAACGCAGGAGCACGTGTTAATGAATCCGGTTCAAACGCAGGAGCACGTGTTAATGAATCAGGGCCATGCTTATTCTGGTCCCTGCTGGGCTCATTACACCGATGTGTTTGTCTTTCTCTGCACTCATTTACTATTATTGATTTGTTCCTACGCTTTCAATCTCTTCTCCAATATCAGTTAGCAAGCAGCGCTTAATAAGCCCGAGTCTTTACAGTGAGAAACTCCTGTGGTTTCTGCGAGCGGCCATGTGGGAATAAAACCACTCCACACACAACACGATAATAAACTAGACCCAATGCAAACGTCATGAGCTTTCCACACTCCTTCTTCTCTCAAGAAAAAGAGGCAAAAGAATTGAAAGAGATGCATTCATTTGGACCTCCTGCCGTGAAACTGACAACAGCCACACATGAAGGTCTCCTCCGTCTGTCATCATTACTGCGTCTTTGAGACGTGTTTGTCTGTGCAAAGCAATGTTATTACTCTCTGATATAGTTTGCAGGCATTCAGCGGGATCTTGAACAAAAGCGGCACGAGCTCTGTTGAAATTCTTCTCCATATCTTCAGAGTTTCATGCTTTGTGCTCTTTGTTCTGTTCGGAGCGTACACAATAAATCCCAAATGAATGAATATCAACTGGAGTGTGGTGTTTATCACATTAGACTCTCTTGACTAGACGTTGCATTTTCACTATCCCTGTAAGACCAGGTCTTAATTAAGTTACTTGATTCATTTAGTTTTAAAGTGCCCCTGATATGCCATTTTTAAGGTTGCTGATGTTGTTTTATGAGTGTCCTAAAACAGGTTTACATGCATCCAAGGTCAAAAAATACTTTAGTTAAAAAAAAAATAGCTTTAATTTTAACTCATTTCTAAAGGATTCCTTTGAAGAATCAGTCTCTCTAAGCCCCGCCTCTCACTGCTGTGATTGGTCAGATGGCGTAGTCCTTTGTGATTGGTCTACAGCGTGAATGACAGCCATGGGCGGAGATTATGCAAATGTGTTACTTTGTGATGTGACAGAATAATATTCAAATTCCTGACGACTCGTTTAGATGATTGATTGCGAGCCGACTCTTTTTTTTAATAGACAATAACTTTATTTATCGTGCGCTGTCGGCTTCACAACTTTACTGAAAGATTATGTTCACATACTGCTACATGACACATGAAAGGTAATATTAGAAAAGGCATAATAGTGGCACTTTAATATAGAAATAGATGTAGGGCAATGCTGTTGAATATAACTTAACTGATGTGACCCTGGAGCACAAAACCAGTCATAAGGCTCGATTTTTAGAAGATGAGATTTCATCTTAATATATCTTAATATCTAAATCAAATATTGTCCTATCATAACAAACCATACAATCAATTCACTATGAATTCGTATCAGTATCATTTAATCATAAATATTCATATCTCATAATTTACTCACCCTCGTGTCATTCAAATCTTTATTTTCTTTCCATATTTCGAAGAATATTTTCAATGCAGACCTCACTGACTTTCACTGCATTCACAAAAACACGTTTCTCAGAACAACTACTTTTGATGTCCACAGAAATATATTATTAATAACCCAAACCCACCTGAGAGGATCAAATGAACAGACACTGTGTGGAGTTATGAATGTGTATTGTCCCCTAGATCATCAGAAATTGCATTACGAGATTCTCGAATATGAGATTTCTAGAAAAGTCAATAAAGTGTATAAATATTCAAATCCTGCATTTCTCCAGGAGTGTTTTCTGTATTATGGACAGGATAATGTTGAGTGTTTGCCTCGTGGCTGTTTATATGAAAGTGAATGTGTGTGAACAGAGAAACTCAACAATAATAACTTAATATCTGATTGACTTTATTAGACCTGCGGCTGGAGGCAGCACTACATTAATCTCATATTTGATCGATATCTGTATATTTCAGCTTCGGTGGAACAAAACTCGATCCTGCATATTAACTCGACTCATATTAAACAACACGCTTACATTTACACACAGATCATAAAGATTTTTTTTACTTAATAAATTAATATTTAATTAAATGCATTGCTTGCCGTTTCTTTGTTATAATTTGTCAAACTTATTAGCAAGCAAAAACAGTTTCAAATGACTTTTAATCTATTTAAACAAAGTTACATTTAACAACGTTCAGTTAGAAAATTCTAGCAAGATCCACAAAAAATACAAAAAGAAACTAATATATTATATATAAAAAATAAAGTACTGTTTTCTTGTCAAATGCACACCATATATATTATTGAAATCTTATGTATTTTAAAAAATCTATATTTTACATTGCAAAAAAATGATTTGTGTAGAAACAATTTTGACTGAAATAGTTTGCAAGTTTCACAAGTAACGATGCATTAAACATGACATTTTTAAGCATGAAGACTGAAATTGTATTTTCTGGTAAATACTCTAAAATATGTGTTTCATAACTTTAAAAACATGTTTACAGTGCATTAATACGCTGAAAAACATTGGTGTGTTTTCACTTAGAAATCGCTGGTAATTACAAGAAATTGTACTGAAATGTTAAATGTTTTCATAGATAAAAACTGAACTTTATTTTCTTTTAAAATGCATACTCCAGGAATCTTTGTGTACTTTGACAAATATTTTTACAGTGCAAAATATATCAAAAACTGATGTAGAAACAAATATAATCAGATATTGCTAATACATTTCACATGTACTCTAACGATGAATGAAGTAACTTGACAACGACATTTTTATGTAGAAATATAGATTTTTCCAACCTTGTAAAATATGCTCCAACTCTGAAAATCATTTTTTACAGCGCATTAATATAATGCAAAATCCGAATATACTTTCACTCAGAAAGCTAGTAAATTTCACAAATAATTAAATACAAAAAATATGTTTTTTAAGCAGAAAAACTGAAATGGTATTTTTTTGTAATATGTATTCCAGAAATATTTATTTAAAACATCAAAAATAAATTTTACATGTATATACCAATTATTTTGAGTGCATTTACACATTTTCCAGACACTGTTATCCATTCAGTTCATTTTCCTCGGTTATGTATTCAGAACATGCATTAATGGAAACTCTCAGTTCTCCATATGAATATTATTCTGGCTGATAATATATCAGTCTGTCACGTTTAAACTGGAGCAGTAAGTGTTGTGCTGGGTCTCGTTCTTCAGCCGCATCTGTGCATCTTAATTATCTGTATTATTCTCACAGCGGTGGCACAGACCCGTGACGCCCGGGGATCTGATTGGTATTTCTGGAAGGATTTTAGACTATTTACTTCCCCTCCTCAAGTTAATTCGTTTATTTATGTGTGGCGAATGAAGATTTAGTATTGTTAGTTACACAAACACAATGACATCTCAGGGTGATTAAAGAGACCCGTCCACCGCCGCGCATGCCGGGAATTAATTAACTGGTTAGGAACAGAACGATCCCTTAGAGTAGTAAACACAACTCAAACCAGCACATCTACACTGACCTGATCACACACACACTCACAGACACACGCACACACACACACACACACACACACACACACACACGCTCACAGACACACACACACACTCACACACACACACACACACACACACACACACACACACACACACACACACACACACACACACACACACACACACACACACACAGACACACACACACAGACACACACACACACACACACACACACACACACACACACACACACACACACACACACTCACTCTCACACACGCAGTTTAAAGACAGGTGTTTCAGCAGGTGCCAGAAAACACATCAAGTCATTGAGAAAAGACAAATAGAAGATGCAGCATCCGAATCCATCACTTCTGGATAATGCATGTATTTGAGCAAGTCTAAGTAAAGGCTTTGGACTCCTCCCAACGGTGCTGACTCACACTTGTCCAGCCTTCAGTCAAGTCCTAATGATCATGTTAATGTGATGAACACACAAACGCTCTCCTGTTCGGACGCGTATCAAGTGAAGGAGCACGCAGAAGCATTGGTCAATATTGTAAACATATTTAATAAATAAACACGCGTGGAGCTGTTGATGAAGGACGGCGTTTTTCTTCTCTATTACTGTCGTGAATCTAAGCTTTAAAGAAATAGTTCACCGGAAAATTGTAGATGAGTTCGTTTCTTCATCAGATTTGGAGAAATGTAGCATTCGTTGTTTACTCGATGCATTAATAATTGGGTATGATTAAAGATTTAGAATACAGAATAAGATATTAATGTGTTTTTAAGCAATAATAAACAGCCAATGTCTCAGTAATATTCATGCTAATAACAACTAGTTAATCTGTTACTAATATTCTGATTAACTCACCAAAGTATTAAAAGTTAGAAGAGTACATAAAAGCATGCATTTGAATTTTGATGATAAATCCAGTATTGTATGGTATTGAGTTCAATTACATAAGAATGTAATTAAATGACAGAAAATAAGAATGTAATTAAATCACAGTAATTACACCCAACACTGCTTCTACGAATGTTCTATTTATGAAAACTCTATTTCCAGATGTTCTCTGAATATTCAAAACAAAGTTTTTTAAATGTTTAAAAAAATCATAATTCTGGGTTATGTGAACGTTACGGGAAATATTATGGGAAAGCTACTTTGTTAAATGTTCTCTGAAACTAATAGAGTTGCAAAAAACCTAGATGCATGTCCAACTAAAATATTTCATAAAAATATCCATAAATGCTGCTGTTTGTGCTAACGAGCGTATACGTTATGAAAGACACAGAATGATATCGTTATCCATAAATCTGAGCTTCAGTCTTCTCCAGATGGACTGTGCTTTTATCAGACTCTCATTCTGACGGCACCCATTCACTCCAGAGCATCCAGGAAGGATTGAAAGCATGGAAATGCAAACCATGTTATTGTGTTTTTCCTGTGTGACTCTGTCAGGCTGATTGATTCTGTCATTATGCTATCGACCAGGTTAATCAGCCAGTAACGAGCAGATGTGTGTTCTCCTCACTGAAAACGCCCCTGTTGTAAATATTCGACAAGCATGTTAATGCATTGCAGAAATAAGGCATTTATGCATGTGCAGCATGGATGCTTGAACTGGATAATTGATAAATAACAACATATTTAACGTGCAGCTCTTATGGGACGTAACATTTCATTGATTTTGATCTCCAAAATAGATATGATTCATACAGAATTATACTTATCTTTCTCTTGAAGGAGTTATGATGTAATGCAGGACATCAAAGAGTGAATCGGATGCTGGTTTCTGATAAGAAATGTCTCGTATAAGTATGCCAAAAAATATAATTATGTGTATTTTGACCCAGTCAATATGTATGCAAATTGCTCGTTCATCTCATTTTAAGGGTCCGTGTAGTTACAATGCTGATTTCACTTGACAAAATCAATCAATTAATCAGTGTATAAACTGCAGCGCTCACATTTTGAGTGAAAAAATACTGTGTCAGGGAAATTTGGGCGTTGAACATAATTGAAAAGGATAGAGGTCAGTCAACAAGAGCAGGATGAAATTACTGCATACGCAAACAAAAAATCAATCAGCAAGTGTGTTTAATGAGCCAAGAAACCTATTTGTGTACAATATACAGCCGTACGACACAAAGCATGCACGCTCCTTCCAGATGCTGATCTATTACGCACTGAACGCTGCAGAACAAGAGTAACACCCAGAGGTCGTTAGAAAGAGGCAAGCTGTGCCAATACTGTTCAGTAAAGTGCAATCGCTCGTTACAATTAAGCATTGTAGAAAGTTTAAAGTTCAGCCAAAAATAAAAATATGTTTAATGTGCTCCTCCTCGGGTCATCAGAGATCAGGATGAGTTTGTTTCTTCATCAGGTTTGGAGAAATGTGTCTCAGCAATGGAAGTGAATGGGTGCCGTCAGAATGAGAGTCTGATAAAAACATCACAATAATCCACAGTCCATCAGTTATCATCTGGAGAAGACAAAATATCAGAACATTTGCTAACAATAACATTCATTGTCTTTAATAACATTCTCAAAAGGTTAACAGTATTTATACATCATCGTGTTTTTCTTAAACATTTTAGTTGGACATTTGTCTAATTTTGTTAAACATTAATGCATACTAGTTTCAGAGCACATTTAAAAGTGGATTTCTTTTTTACATAATATACAGTATATATAATTATTACAAGAGCTGATAAAATGTAGAAACTGTAACTTGAATGCAATGTAAGTTGCTTTGGATAAAAGCGTCTGCTAAATGCATAAATGTAAATGTAAATGTATTATAATTTTTGTTTACAGAATGAGAAAACTCTCTTAATGTTTTCTGTAGCATTCACGTTACCCCCCCCCCCCCCCCCCATTTTCTAAATTGTTTCTAAACTGTAGCTTTTGAGCAGAAATAAAGTTTTTTTTATAATGAGAACATTAAAGAAACACTAACCGGTGCTTGATCCGGTTAAGTAACTTAATGGGTGTCATTCTGACGGCACCCATTCACTTCCATTGCTGAGACACATTTCTACAAACCTGATGAAGAAACAAACTCATCCTGATCTCAGATGAGCACATTTTCAGATACTTTACATTTTTGCCTGAACTATTCCTTTGAGAAAAACACATATTTCTAATAATTAGAATTGTAAAGCCACAGCTTCATGTAGGCTATATCCACCAAGATGCAAATTAAAATCATTTACAAGGTTACTACAGCTGCAACCGCCACTTTTACTTGACAATAAAAAGTGACCCTGTGACCCCCAAAACACTCAAGCTCACAATAGAAATAATTAATTTTATTTGTGTCAGCATGCGATGTGATTGATGCCCGGATCACGGCTTCACATGAAGCGCAGATGATTTGCGGTCTGATGAATGAAGTGAGAAAAGCAGGAGGGACTGTTGAGTCATTTTTCACGTTGTAATGAACTACAGCATCAGAGAGGAATCACTTGTCTGTCAGCTGGTGTTAGCAGAGCATGAAATACGTAGTGCTTTTCTCATCTCTGACTGGCACACTTTTAATAAACTAAAACATGCTCGTGCATTCATTCAGTCACATACACTCTGTGGTTGCCTGTCCCACGACAAAACAAAAACACGACTGGGAAAACAAATACACATGAGCAGTGCTTGAAGTGGGCCGGTACGCTCCTATATTTGAGCCTTTAGAGTACCTGCACTTTTTTGTGCACTTCTGACCAGTGTCGGGGGGGTAACGCATTACAAGTAACGCGAGTTACGTAATAAAATTACTTTTTCAAGTAACTAGTAAAGTAACAAATTACTTTTTAATTTACTAGAAAATATCTGAGTTATTTTTCTCCATTTATTGACTGAGTGCGCCGTGTGAACATGATCTTACTGTAGTAGACTAAATATGAATGTGTATTAATTCATCACACTCACAAAAAACAGATTCAGTATTCATCAAAATGAATTAAAACAGTGAAATACAAACTCAGAATATGACACGAACCTGCAATAATTAAATATGTTAAACAACACAAATATATCTAATCTCATTTTATTAACGATGTGTTTGCTGACCTTTGATGATCAGTTCAATCATAATAATAATAAACATGACTTTAGATAAACTATCATTGTGTTTTATTGCTGTAGAGTGTTGAACTTTCCCTAAAAAGTAACTAAGTAACGTAATTAGTAACTTTTTTAGGGAGTAACGCAATATTGTAACGCATTACTTTTAAAAGTATCTTTCCCCGACACTGCTTCTGACATGTTGCCGGTACTCAGAGTCAAATCGTCAGGGTCTGGGTGATTAGGCGATATGATCCCATATATGATTATAAAGTATATAGAAACTATGTAAAGCACACCACCCAGGCGGGATCACCTCTCGTCTCGACCCATCACGTGAATGAACGCAAGCAGAGTCGGTCTACTTCATTGTGTGGTGCACGAGAGCGTGTCAGGGGAGATGTGCGGAGTTGTAGAATAATAATAAAAGTAGTTTAATTGTTACTTGTATGTATGTGTTTTATGAAAATATTAAAAACTGAGATCGCATATGCATGTTGGAAACCTGTTTCTGCCACAAAATAAAAGTAAATGCAACTTTTCATCTCAGATAAACTCACAAACCTATGAAATAAGTATATTAAATAAAAAAATATCTAAAATATAAAAATTTGACTTAAATATATTTACAATGAATTCAGATTTTTTTCTTTACAATTCAGAGTTTCTTAAATTTCAAAACATTTCTCGCAATTATATAAGATATATTTAAGATTTCAATATGTGCGAGTAAATGTGTATATATATATATATATATATACACGCACACAAACACACACACACACACACATACATATATAACACATGTATTAACACTAATCGTAACTCGTTATATTCCACGTTTTCTTAATATTTTTATTAATATTTCTTAATTTCTGTATAGTATTCCTATAGCCTCTCTTTTCTTTATAACCAAAGCAATGCGGACAGAGTCTGTATATAAAGACATACAGTATCTGACAGAAGTGAGTACACCCCTCACATTTTTGTAAATATTTTATTATATCTTTTAATATGACAACACTGAAGAAATGACACTTTGCTACAATGTAAAGTAGTGAGTGTACAGCTTGTATAACAGTGTAAATGTACTGTCCTCTCAAAATAACTCAACACACAGCCATTAATGTCTAAACCGCTGGACACAAAAGAGAGTACACCCCTGAGAGAAAATCTCACTTCTGTGAGATACTGTATACCATAATTACTGTTAAACTATTAAACCATAATTGTAGTATTAATGAAATACTATCAGTATTGAATCAGTTTATTTTTATACGTAATTTTGTTTTTAGTATTTTATTAAATCTCTATACTTTTTCTAAACGTTTTATTTCTGTGTTAGCTTTAGTTATTTTGTAAATCAAGTTAAACTAAATAAAAATTTGAAATGTTGCTTTGTCAACTATAGCTGAAATAAAATGCTGTTTATATTTTATTTTATTTTATTTCAGTGTTTTCAAGTAACAAAAATTGTATTTATTGATTTTAATTTCAGTTCCAATATTAGTTTGAATTAAGGAGGGATCAATAGAAATCAATTTTATTTTATTTTGATCAATCTTGCTAGTAAAAATGTCTTGAAAAGCATTACTATTTACAGTCATACTACTCAAAAAATAATAATAATAGCTACTTTTAGTTAAATACTCCCAGTATAAGCAGTCATAAGTAGCACAGTAATATATTAGTGTAGCAATATCCAAAAATACATTGTATGGGTCAAAATTATCAATTTTTCTTTTATGCCAAAAATCATTAGGATATTAAGATCATGTTCCATGAAGATATTTTGTACATATCCTGATGTAAATATATCAAAGCTTAATTATTGATTAGTAATATGCATTGCTAAGAACTTCATTTGAACAACTTTAAAGATGATTTTCTCAATATTTAGATAATTTTTACAGATTTTCAAATATTGTCCTATCATATCAAACCATACATCAATCTCATTATTCAGCTTTCAGAGGATGCATAAATCTCATTTACAAAAACATTGACCCTTCTGACTGGTTTTGTGCTCCGGGGTCACATACGCAGCTTGTTCTCAAAGCCAGTCCATTTCCAATTCAAATGCACGAGGAACGAAAGCTCATCCGCCGAGGTGAGAAATGATGACTCACCGACAGTTGAACCACTCGTGAGGGGAAAGACAGAGAACCAGGCCAGATTAAACCATACGCTAGCTGTCAAAGTTAAACACCCACGTACAGTGCACTCCAGATCCTGATGTACCACTCGTTCTCGCTGAAGTTCTCCCTCGGTGTTATTATCGACGGCCCTCGATGACACCGGCCGCGGGGCAGATGAGCTCTTTGTGTTGAGCTTCTCAATGGCCTAATCACTCTCGAACCCGCAGCGGAGAGCTTCGGAGACTCAGATAAATGTGTCTGATTTTGTGTGATGAGCATCTGATTCCGAGCACAACACGTTCCTGGATCCACGTCCAACATTCCCATTAAATAATCAGTGTCCTATTCGTGCATGTGATTTCACTGTCATTTAGGCAGAGATGTATCTGAAGTAGACGATTATCAGCTTCATGTTTCTACATTTTAGTGACAATACAGATGTATAGCCTGAATAAGTCTCTTTGGATAAAAGCGTCTGCTAAATGCATAAATGTGAATGTAACACAACTGGTTGACGCTCACCTGACGCACCTGTGGATTCGTATTCAAACTAAACGTCTGGGTTTCCACACGAACGAAGGCCGTTTCTATTCGTGAAGCTCGGTTTGTCTGTTGGACAGATGGAGTAAGTGAGCGCAGTTCAAGCTTGATTCAGTCTGACAGAGAGAAAAGGGCAGCTGTGGCGATCTGGTCTTTTCATTGCAGCCAGCCCGATGTAAGTCGGCTTACTTGTCTATCATACGCTCGTCTCGCAGCTCGCTGCATGAAAACATGGCTCTTCCCCTCAGAAGCAGCTCTGTTTGAGTGACCTACTGTAGATTCAGAGAAATATTGTTTATCTAAAGTGATGTGTCTCTACCATGCTATCAGCTCACCACAGAAAGCTCTTATTATTCAGTGCTTGAGTCTTAGTGATTATAGAAATACAGTACTTATGGGAATATGTGAACTCAGGACTAAGCGCATAAATATGCCATCTGCTATATTTTCAGACAATCTTTTGCATGTTTCTAATGTAAGTTTTCCAGAATGTAAAGCATTTATCAATTGCACCTAAATATCTTACATCATATAATTTTTTTAGTTTTATGATTACATACAGTAAGTGCAATGTAAGTCGTTGTGAATAAAATCTTGCATGCATATTAATGTTTACAACGAGGTTAACATGCAAATGCTAATTAGGACTAACAATGTAAAGCATTTATTAATTGCACCTCCTATATGCAAATATCTCACATCATATTTTAGAGAAACACTGTCGGTTTTATGATTATAAATAAGCTACATGAACACGGAGTGCATGAATCAAACTGTAGCATGACAAGTGCAATGTAGGTCGTCTTGAATAAAAACTGACAAATGCATTAAAAAATTATGTTTACAACGAGGTTAACATGCAAATGCTAATTAGGACTAACAATGTAAAGCATTTATCAATTGCTTCTCATTTGCAAATATCTTACATCATATTTATTTTAGTTTTATGATTACAAACAGTTGCATAAATTCAAGTGCAATGTAAGTTGTTGTGAATTAAAATATTGCATGCATATTAATGTTTACAAGGTTAACATGCACTTATTAACTAGAACTAATAATCAACACAGTGTAAAGATTTGCAAATATCTTACATGCTTTATATATAACAAAGATTTGAACTTGTATTTAATTCATTTGTTTTTCATTTTCAGTTTTATGATTACAACAATCTCAGTTTATCTGTTCAAACAAGGAGCAACAGATCAAATTACATAATGTTTCTAATGTGCATTTTCCAGTTTATTACAACTTAGACATGCAAACTGTACAAATGCATTAATAAAATTGTCAACAATAAACAGCATTGTGTTAAAAACGCCAGCCATGCGTATGATAGGGAATGCATGTACGTCGTCTTGAATTAAAAGCTGACAAATGCATAAAAATAAACGTGCATAATAAGATTAGCATGCAATTGTTAACACGAACTGGTATGCAATCATGCGTACTTAGTCTATAATCAGTTTTAGTGTTATGCTTTCAACAGGAATGGAGTAATGCATATTCATATTTTGGTGCCAGCTAAATATAATTCACAACAAAAAACGGCCTTCATTATGCGCCAGTCAGTAATTACAGTATTTGCAGAGCTTACAGTAAACAGCTTAGTACACGATAAATAGCTAAATCATTAATGAAGTAGCCGAGAGAAACACAGCACTGCTAGTGGAGGCAGCTGAACTGAAAAGTGAGTCTCACAAAGCATGAGTTTGATTCCCAAGAACTCATTAAATAACCCTTAAAAGCAATGCACATCACCATGCAACGGTTAACAAGAGCAAAACACAATTTAATGCATTTATCAGTTGCACCGCATATGCAAATATCTAGCATACGTGCATAAAACTCTAATGTTTCAATAAAATCTTATAAAGCAGTCCTGTTTGGGTGCACATATAAGAGATTTGCAGTGTTAACGAAATGAAAGAAACACATGCTCGCTTGCAGAGTAAATGCAAAAGGCAGCGATGCATTGAAAAGCCTGATTGTGTTCTCATACGCACTTTAAGTATCCCTGACCTACAAGTCCAAAGCGTTCGGAGATCATCCGAACCTCCGGCCCAGACTCGTCTAAAGAGGGTCGGGGGGGATTGATGTTAAATGTCACTCCTTGATCTTTCTGCACTCCAGAGTAATTCACTTTCCCATCAACGCTTGGCAAAAGCTCACAAAAGACACGTTTACGGCTCTGAAGTATCTGACCTGACGTCATGCCATGGTGTGTTTAATTAAACTGCAACTATAAGTTAATTAACCATGCTGAACGAACTTAACCAGAAGTCCCCGGATAAACATGTGGACCTTTTTTCTGGTGAAAGAAATACATGAATGTAGAAGTAAGCCAAATGTCATGGATGCATATTTATGAATATATATATATTATTCCACTATATTGTAAAAGGCCAATTTGCAGGCGGGTAAAGATTTCATTATCATTATGTTATGTTACACAGAGATTGATAAGTCTATTAATAAAATCTTTAGCAGTCTTTGTTGCATTATATGACAACGGCAACACTTTAAAAAAAAGCTTTTTTCCCCCACAGTTTATGTGCATGCAACTCAATAATTATTAATGATATATTTTTGATTTTGATTTCTTAACACACTTAAGCTTTGGTATGTTATCTTTTCAGGACAGCGATACAGGATCTCACTGCAGCTTCGTGTGCAAATTATACACATATTCAGTGATCAAAAAACAAGCGCACACAGCTGATATTTATTGTGTTTTGTTATCTCCATTTTGAAGTCCTTAAATGATTCAGACTCGGAGATTTGGGATCTCAACATGTGTGTGTCCACTGCTCCAGGTGTGTGTGTGTGTGTGTGTGTGTGTGTGTGTCCACTGCTCCAGGTGTGTGTGTGTGTGTGTGTGTGTGTGTGTGTGTGTGTGTGTGCGTGTGTGTGTGTGTGTGTGTGTGTTTGAGTGTGTGTGTGTGTGTGTGCGTGTGTGTGTGTTCGTGTGTGTTTGAGTGTGTGTGTGTGTGTGTGTGTGTGTGTGTGTGTGTGTGTGTGTGTGTGTGTGTGTGTGTGTGTGCGTGCGTGTGTGTGTGTGTGTGTGTGTGTTTGAGTGTGTGTGTGTGTGTGTGTGTGTGTGTGTATGTGTGTGTGTGTGTGTGTGTGTGTGTGTGTGTGTGTGTGTGCGTGTGTGTTTGAGTGTGTGTGTGTGTGTGTGTGTGTGTGTGTGTGTGTGTGTGTGTGTGTGTGTGTGTGTGTGTGTGAGTGTGTGTGTGTGTGTGTGCGTGTGTGTGTGTGTGTGTGTGTGTGTGTGTGTGTGTGTGTGTGTGTGTGTGTGTGTGTGTGTGTGTGTGTGTGTGTGTGTGTGTGTGTGTGTGTGTGCGTGTGTGTGTGTGCGTGTGTGTTTGAGTGTGTGTGTGTGTGTGTGTGTGTGTGTGTGTGTGTGTGTGTGTGTGTGTGTGTGTGTGTGTGTGTGTGTGTGTGTGTGTGTGTGTGTGTGTGTGTGTGTGTGTGTGTGTGTGTGTGTGTGTGTGTGATTTGGGATCTCAACATGGCTCTGTGAGTGAATTAAACAGCATATTAAACTGTGCACCTGAGCTTGAGACCACACAACATGCATGATGAAAACACCACCGGTGCATTCACACATCCAGCATCTGTTATAACTGCGTTTCACATCTCAGATCTGCCCAGACCCTGAACACCGTTCCTGAATATAGATGAGACACACACTTGGCTGTTTGTGAGCCGTGCCATGCACTTCAAATGGCATGGAATATGTAATTAGCTCCGCCTCGGTTGATCGTCTTATCATGGCTGGCTCTTAACTTATCCTATCAGCATGTGTCTTTCAACAGAGGACTTCAGAAGCATCCAGCAGGCAGCTTTAGCCCCCCCCCCCCCCCCCCCCCCCCCCCCCCGTCCACATCTGCACCCCCCCCCCCCCCGTCCACATCTGTAGCTCCAGCCCCCCCCGTCCACATCTGCAGCTCCATTCCCCCCCCCAACCACATCTGCAGCTCCAGCCCCCAACCTCCCCCCCCCCCCCCCCGTCCACATCTGCAGCTCCATCAGCATGGCTTTACATACTGAAGATGCACAGCGACACGGACGGAGCAAACCAAGCCATGTACAGACAGGAAGCCACTGTTTACTAACGACCTAGCAACGCCCGTAATACCCTAGCAACCAAAAACACCACAGGAACCACTAACGATCGCTGTAACTGTAACAAAACACCAATATAACCAGCATACAGTCATCATTTGTCAAGAAAAAGAGCTCGGCTTCAACCCAAAAGAATAAGTGTGTAATTATATTAAAATTATTAACAATATTATTTAATGAATTATTAAAATTAAGTTTTGCATTCGTGATAGAGGACATTAAGCACATTTTTTTTACAAATACACATTATTATATGAAATAATACTAATAAATATGTTTTTATGTAAATATATATATATATATATATATATAGAGAGAGAGAGAGAGAGAGATATTATTTACGAATATTATTTATAATTGGTAAATATTCATGACAACAAATGTGTTATACTGCCATCAATTTATACAAAATTATTAATTGCTAGACATATGAATATATTTTATGAGGAAAAAACATCAGTTTTCAAATTTTCTGTTTTATTTTCTGATGCTAAATAATACTATTGAAGTGATTTCTTTGTAAACTGTTATATTATATTATATTATATTATTCACAGATGATATTTATAACTGTTAAATATAAATTCATGGTATCTTGCCTTTACTATATACTAATTTATCAATTACACCTCATATGTAAAAGAAAATCATATTTAAGAAAAAAAACAGCATTCAATTTTCAGTTTTACTTTGTGCTGCTAAACATAATTTTCAGTGATACTGGAACTAAATGCAATTGTTGCGTTGTAATACATAAAATATATTTATATATATTATCCACGGTTATTGATTATGACTTAAATATTGATTTTTAATACTGACTTTAATTTCGACCATTTAAAAAAAAAAATTTTTTTTTTTACTGAAACAGATATAGAAAATGCTGTATTACAATAATAATAATAATGATAATAAAAGAAAAGTATATTACGAGGACGCATTAAAGCGATTCAAATTTTCAAATACATAACTGTGCAAATCTTACTTTTATTTATGCAAAATAATAACTTTTTTACTCTTGATTTGAGGTGAAATAAAGTCAAACACAGCAAGAACGACGGCCAAATGAAAAGCACTTTTTCTTGTTGTTGAATCCTTGTGCAGGAGAGTGTTTATTGTTATCATATCCTGATGAAATCATGCGAAGCCGGTGTGAAATAAAGATAAGCTCAAAGGTCAAAGCCGTGGCAAGACAAGCGCATCTTCTTCATGTGCATCCAGAGCGTGCGATGTTTCCATGCCAACCAACATCCCAAAGATGATGGCAAGCCGAGAGAGTCAATCAGGAGACGTCCAGCTTTAACTCCGCTTTCATTTTACACCCAAAGCAGAGCATTAATATCCAGCAGACTAGTGATCGACCGATACTGAGTTTTATAACCGATACCGATTATTTGTATGTTTATGTAACCGATAACTGATATACCGATATTTATTTACTGTTATAAAGTACATCAATAACAGTGAAGTCCATTCTTCACTTTGGTTCTTCCTTCTTTCAATCATCTTAACAACAACAAAAACTGTTGAAAATTAACATTATTTCAATCTTCAAATTACATTTTATTTATAAAAAGCATCATCAGCAACACTGATATAAACAATAAGCAAAATAATGTCTAATGTATTTAAATGGAGAAAATAAAGGACAGAAGTGTGTGTGTGTCCACTGCTCCAGGTGTGTGTGTGTGTGTGTGTGTGTGTGTGTGTGTCCACTGCTCCAGGTGTGTGTGTGTGTGTGTGTGTGTCCACTGCTCCAGGTGTGTGTGTGTGTGTGTGTGTGTGTGTGTGTGTGTGTGTGTGTGTGTGTGTGTGTGTGTGTGTGTGTCCACTGCTCCAGGTGTGTGTGTGTGTGTGTGTGTGTGTGTGTGTGTGTGTGTGTGTGTGTGTGTGTGTGTGTGTGTGTGTGTCCACTGCTCCAGGTGTGTGTGTGTGTGTGTGTGTGTGTGTGTGTGTGTCCACTGCTCCAGGTGTGTGTGTGTGTGTGTGTGTGTGTGTGTGTGTGTCCACTGCTCCAGTTGTGTGTGTGTGTGTGTGTGTGTGTGTGTGTGTGTGTGTCCACTGCTCCAGGTGTGTGTTTGTGTGTGTGTGTGTGTGTGTGTGTGTGTGTGTGTGTGTGTGTGTCCACTGCTCCAGGTGTGTGTGTGTGTGTGTGTGTGTGTGTGTGTGTGTGTGTGTGTGTGTGTGTGTGTGTGTGTGTGTGTGTACTGCTGGTTATACTCTACATAATTGTGTATGTGACTAATAAAAAAAAAAAAAAAAATCGTGTTCTTTTTTCAAAACCGATATCCGATAATGGTAAAATGCTTAAATATCGGGGGAAAATGTAGGTAAACCGATATATCGGTCGATCTCTACAGCAGACATCCATAAACATCTCTTACTGTATATCACGAGGGCTGTTAGTCGTGTAGTTTAGTGCATAAGATGAAGCCAACCACTGCTTTCAACTGGTTTAATTATTATAAACCTGTTTTAAATGTGCATGAACCACATCTGCTGCTTCAGATGGACTGTGTTTGTACAGTTATTATAGTAAAGTGTGTCACTCTTCAAATGTGTTGTGCTTCTGCCATCTAGTGTCTGACAGCAGCTTTACAAACTGCCCTTGATTCAATCACGTCTGACTGTTAGACACATAATAATCATAATCCATAACAAATACATCAGATTAACAGCAGCTCAATATCTGAGATGGACAGCGGGCGTTTCTTATAATTCAGTACTTCATATAATGTCATATTAAAGCTAATTAGACACTTATATAATTATGTGCATTATTATAAACATTAGATGATATGTTAAGCATGTCTTTTTTCAAACGTTTGGGATCAGTATGATTTTTAATGTTTTAGGGGAGTTTCTTCTGCTCATCAAGACTATATTGCAATTTATAATATTGGTTTCCTATTTTAATATACCTTAAACTGTAATTTATTTCTGTATTTTCAGCATCATTACTCCAGTCTTCAGTGTCACGTGATCTTCAGAAATCATAATAATATACTGATTTGTATATTAATATTTAACATTAAAATATGTCGTTTGTTGACCAATTGGAACAAAATAAATATTGTAATGACGACTTTTTCGTTTTTATTTAATCTAGGTCACTTTTAAACTAAATGTTATGGATGAACTCCCGTTTACGAAACATTTATGTCATGATATTTATCCTTCCCTGAAAATTCGGTTTGCTTTTATTTAACGTTAAACGTGACGAACGTGTAGCCAACGTGAAGGCGTTCCTCATTAATATTAATTAGCACGTGCTGGTGGTTGCGCGTCCAATCAAGGATCGTAACTTATATTCACGAGGCACGTCGTATTGTGTTCTAAACAAACTATAACTATTTATAATTTGTATAAACAAGGCGGCAATCGTGACGAGGTGGCCGTTACCTCCAGCGATCGGCCGGCTGAACACTTCCTAACACTTCCGAACGATATTTGAATACTTCCGAACAAGGTCCGAACACTTCCGAACGAGGTCCGAACAAAGTCCGAACGAGATCCGAACAACTCCTAACTAAATCCAAACAGGTCCTAACGCAAATCCGAACACTTCAAACAGATGGGGCAAAGGAGCCAATCAATTCCTACATACAGCAAAGAGCCAATCAGCAATCGAGTCACCAAGCCAATCTCGCCGCTGATTGGCTGAATGAGTTTCTCGTCATTCCAGTTGTTTGCAACTAACCGGACATCTGCTAAACGGAGATTCAAGGTAAGCGATATCAAATTACAAATTAAAAATCCGCGACACTAGTGTTAATGTATCTGTTCAAACACCAATTCATGATTTGGACACTTAGCGAGGCAAGCTAACTTAACATTGACGTGTATCAATTACCACTAATGCTAGTTAACCCTTTGATGCATACCATGGGTATAAAGTTACCCGATTGAGTTTTTATTTTCTATATCTTTGCAATAATTTAATTAAATAATTCAGTATTCCAAGTATTCATTCATTCATTGTGTTATTTCAGTCATGACTGAGTGATTATTCACTGAATATATTTGCAGCATGTATTTTCCCAGGTATTCATTAAATATATAGTTTTTGATTTCCACAAATCATTATGTAAATGTTTTACTCTTCTTACTTTATATATAAACAGTTTTTGTAATTTTTCATGATAAGCTATTTGAAAAGTAATACCTACTTTGCAAATAGCTTATCATGAAGAATTACAAAAACTGCAATTTACTGCAGAAAACTATTAACCTTACAAATAGTTCACCACTCAACATGGCTGCTTTTGTATATTTGATGCATGTATATTTGTGTATTTGATACAAGTTTTTTATATTTATTATTTTATGTACATTTTACAATTCTACATAAATCATTTTCTATTATATTCTATTATACTACTATTCTATCATATTCTATTATAGCTAAATAATGTTAGCTTGTTCAAACAATATTAAAGTTGAAATAGAATACTATTATATACAAATATGCAAGCATATTTAAACTGCATGTTATCAAAACAGATGTTTAATCCCAAAAAACTCCATTCTACCACTGCTATATTAACACAGACTACTACATTGATTTGTTTCACAATATTTTTTTTTCAGATAGGACCAAAACAGGCAAATCCTCTTACTATTGGAAGGATATCTGCCATAGGTAAGCTCAGGGCATCTTCCAGTTCAGTACAGGCAAAAGGCCTAGAGCGGATTGATGCCTGTCCTCTGCAAAGGGGGAATAAAGTGGATCTTTTTGGTAGGCAAATAGTGTGGTTGTGGTTTCCATAAGGTAGGTATATTATATAATATATCAAAAGCTTGATAAGTCCCTGTATCATGTAATAGACTATTTTATGGACCATCTATTCTCAGAGTGCGCAGTTCTGTAGAATAATTGGTGAAATTATTTAACATGAATATTAAGACCTTCTTTTGTTGCTTTTCTTCTTTTTTCCCAGTTAATAGATAAGACCTTGATTGATCCCCACGACCGACTCCATCCCCGCGACCAACTCCATCCCCATGGCCCACGACCCACTCCATCCCCATGACCCACTCCATCCCCATGGCCCACGACCCACGACCCACTCCATCCCCATGGCCCACGGCCCACTCCATCCCCATCCCCACGACCCACTCCATCCCCACGACCCACTCCATCCCCACGACCCACTCCATCCCCACGGCCCACGACCCACGACCCACTCCATCCCCACGGCCCACGGCCCACTCCATCCCCACGACCCACTCCATCCCCACGACCCACTCCATCCCCACGACCCACTCCATCCCCACGACCCACTCCATCCCCACGACCCACTCCATCCCCACGGCCCACTCCATCCCCACGGCCCACTATGTGATATATATCCCCCTATGGATATCTGCAAGCAGTGTGGGCTGGCAAAAAATAAGACAACTTGCCACACTCAGATTAAGGGCTGGTGGTATTGTCCAGCCTCAGGACTCTCTGTTGCACAGTGGAGGGAGAATGTACAGGGAGGTATTTGAATTATTATTTTTTATTATTAGTGTATATAGTATTTATGGTAGTTAGGTTTTAATATAGTTGTTTGTTTTTTAGTTTTCATTTTTTACGTGTGTTTGCTGTGCTGTGCGTGCTGTGAACATTTTGTTGTTTTTAATTGCTGTTTGCAATGCTTAATTTGCAGTGTTTATAAAAAAAGAAAGGCACAAAAAAACTCTTGTGGTGTAAGAGTAACACATCCATCCTTTGGGTGGAAGATTCCAGGTGCAAGTCCTGGCAAGAGTGTCTGGTGTGTTTGTCAGATCAGTTTTATTTATTTATTTATTAATTGTTTATTATACATTTTTTAAGACAAACATCAAACAAAACCTTTGCTTAAATCCTTTCTGAGTGTTCATGAAATGTGATGGATATTATAATTTTTTCCTTTCCTTCTCTTTCTTTCCCCCCCTTTCTCCCTCCCTTTTCTTTTTCTTTCCCCCGTGAAGCAGTCCCTTTTGCCCTGTCTTTGTCTTTGGCCGACAGCGATCGGCCGGCTGAACACTTCCTAACACTTCCGAACGATATTTGAATACTTCCGAACAAGGTCCGAACACTTCCGAACGAGGTCCGAACAAAGTCCGAACGAGATCCGAACAACTCCTAACTAAATCCAAACAGGTCCTAACGCAAATCCGAACACTTCAAACAGATGGGGCAAAGGAGCCAATCAATTCCTACATACAGCAAAGAGCCAATCAGCAATCGAGTCACCAAGCCAATCTCGCCGCTGATTGGCTGAATGAGTTTCTCGTCATTCCAGTTGTTTGCAACTAACCGGACATCTGCTAAACGGAGATTCAAGGTAAGCGATATCAAATTACAAATTAAAAATCCGCGACACTAGTGTTAATGTATCTGTTCAAACACCAATTCATGATTTGGACACTTAGCGAGGCAAGCTAACTTAACATTGACGTGTATCAATTACCACTAATGCTAGTTAACCCTTTGATGCATACCATGGGTATAAAGTTACCCGATTGAGTTTTTATTTTCTATATCTTTGCAATAATTTAATTAAATAATTCAGTATTCCAAGTATTCATTCATTCATTGTGTTATTTCAGTCATGACTGAGTGATTATTCACTGAATATATTTGCAGCATGTATTTTCCCAGGTATTCATTAAATATATAGTTTTTGATTTCCACAAATCATTATGTAAATGTTTTACTCTTCTTACTTTATATATAAACAGTTTTTGTAATTTTTCATGATAAGCTATTTGAAAAGTAATACCTACTTTGCAAATAGCTTATCATGAAGAATTACAAAAACTGCAATTTACTGCAGAAAACTATTAACCTTACAAATAGTTCACCACTCAACATGGCTGCTTTTGTATATTTGATGCATGTATATTTGTGTATTTGATACAAGTTTTTTATATTTATTATTTTATGTACATTTTACAATTCTACATAAATCATTTTCTATTATATTCTATTATACTACTATTCTATCATATTCTATTATAGCTAAATAATGTTAGCTTGTTCAAACAATATTAAAGTTGAAATAGAATACTATTATATACAAATATGCAAGCATATTTAAACTGCATGTTATCAAAACAGATGTTTAATCCCAAAAAACTCCATTCTACCACTGCTATATTAACACAGACTACTACATTGATTTGTTTCACAATATTTTTTTTTCAGATAGGACCAAAACAGGCAAATCCTCTTACTATTGGAAGGATATCTGCCATAGGTAAGCTCAGGGCATCTTCCAGTTCAGTACAGGCAAAAGGCCTAGAGCGGATTGATGCCTGTCCTCTGCAAAGGGGGAATAAAGTGGATCTTTTTGGTAGGCAAATAGTGTGGTTGTGGTTTCCATAAGGTAGGTATATTATATAATATATCAAAAGCTTGATAAGTCCCTGTATCATGTAATAGACTATTTTATGGACCATCTATTCTCAGAGTGCGCAGTTCTGTAGAATAATTGGTGAAATTATTTAACATGAATATTAAGACCTTCTTTTGTTGCTTTTCTTCTTTTTTCCCAGTTAATAGATAAGACCTTGATTGATCCCCACGACCGACTCCATCCCCGCGACCAACTCCATCCCCATGGCCCACGACCCACTCCATCCCCATGACCCACTCCATCCCCATGGCCCACGACCCACGACCCACTCCATCCCCATGGCCCACGGCCCACTCCATCCCCATCCCCACGACCCACTCCATCCCCACGACCCACTCCATCCCCACGACCCACTCCATCCCCACGGCCCACGACCCACGACCCACTCCATCCCCACGGCCCACGGCCCACTCCATCCCCACGACCCACTCCATCCCCACGACCCACTCCATCCCCACGACCCACTCCATCCCCACGACCCACTCCATCCCCACGACCCACTCCATCCCCACGGCCCACTCCATCCCCACGGCCCACTATGTGATATATATCCCCCTATGGATATCTGCAAGCAGTGTGGGCTGGCAAAAAATAAGACAACTTGCCACACTCAGATTAAGGGCTGGTGGTATTGTCCAGCCTCAGGACTCTCTGTTGCACAGTGGAGGGAGAATGTACAGGGAGGTATTTGAATTATTATTTTTTATTATTAGTGTATATAGTATTTATGGTAGTTAGGTTTTAATATAGTTGTTTGTTTTTTAGTTTTCATTTTTTACGTGTGTTTGCTGTGCTGTGCGTGCTGTGAACATTTTGTTGTTTTTAATTGCTGTTTGCAATGCTTAATTTGCAGTGTTTATAAAAAAAGAAAGGCACAAAAAAACTCTTGTGGTGTAAGAGTAACACATCCATCCTTTGGGTGGAAGATTCCAGGTGCAAGTCCTGGCAAGAGTGTCTGGTGTGTTTGTCAGATCAGTTTTATTTATTTATTTATTAATTGTTTATTATACATTTTTTAAGACAAACATCAAACAAAACCTTTGCTTAAATCCTTTCTGAGTGTTCATGAAATGTGATGGATATTATAATTTTTTCCTTTCCTTCTCTTTCTTTCCCCCCCTTTCTCCCTCCCTTTTCTTTTTCTTTCCCCCGTGAAGCAGTCCCTTTTGCCCTGTCTTTGTCTTTGGCCGACAGCGATCGGCCGGCTGAACACTTCCTAACACTTCCGAACGATATTTGAATACTTCCGAACAAGGTCCGAACACTTCCGAACGAGGTCCGAACAAAGTCCGAACGAGATCCGAACAACTCCTAACTAAATCCAAACAGGTCCTAACGCAAATCCGAACACTTCAAACAGATGGGGCAAAGGAGCCAATCAATTCCTACATACAGCAAAGAGCCAATCAGCAATCGAGTCACCAAGCCAATCTCGCCGCTGATTGGCTGAATGAGTTTCTCGTCATTCCAGTTGTTTGCAACTAACCGGACATCTGCTAAACGGAGATTCAAGGTAAGCGATATCAAATTACAAATTAAAAATCCGCGACACTAGTGTTAATGTATCTGTTCAAACACCAATTCATGATTTGGACACTTAGCGAGGCAAGCTAACTTAACATTGACGTGTATCAATTACCACTAATGCTAGTTAACCCTTTGATGCATACCATGGGTATAAAGTTACCCGATTGAGTTTTTATTTTCTATATCTTTGCAATAATTTAATTAAATAATTCAGTATTCCAAGTATTCATTCATTCATTGTGTTATTTCAGTCATGACTGAGTGATTATTCACTGAATATATTTGCAGCATGTATTTTCCCAGGTATTCATTAAATATATAGTTTTTGATTTCCACAAATCATTATGTAAATGTTTTACTCTTCTTACTTTATATATAAACAGTTTTTGTAATTTTTCATGATAAGCTATTTGAAAAGTAATACCTACTTTGCAAATAGCTTATCATGAAGAATTACAAAAACTGCAATTTACTGCAGAAAACTATTAACCTTACAAATAGTTCACCACTCAACATGGCTGCTTTTGTATATTTGATGCATGTATATTTGTGTATTTGATACAAGTTTTTTATATTTATTATTTTATGTACATTTTACAATTCTACATAAATCATTTTCTATTATATTCTATTATACTACTATTCTATCATATTCTATTATAGCTAAATAATGTTAGCTTGTTCAAACAATATTAAAGTTGAAATAGAATACTATTATATACAAATATGCAAGCATATTTAAACTGCATGTTATCAAAACAGATGTTTAATCCCAAAAAACTCCATTCTACCACTGCTATATTAACACAGACTACTACATTGATTTGTTTCACAATATTTTTTTTTCAGATAGGACCAAAACAGGCAAATCCTCTTACTATTGGAAGGATATCTGCCATAGGTAAGCTCAGGGCATCTTCCAGTTCAGTACAGGCAAAAGGCCTAGAGCGGATTGATGCCTGTCCTCTGCAAAGGGGGAATAAAGTGGATCTTTTTGGTAGGCAAATAGTGTGGTTGTGGTTTCCATAAGGTAGGTATATTATATAATATATCAAAAGCTTGATAAGTCCCTGTATCATGTAATAGACTATTTTATGGACCATCTATTCTCAGAGTGCGCAGTTCTGTAGAATAATTGGTGAAATTATTTAACATGAATATTAAGACCTTCTTTTGTTGCTTTTCTTCTTTTTTCCCAGTTAATAGATAAGACCTTGATTGATCCCCACGACCGACTCCATCCCCGCGACCAACTCCATCCCCATGGCCCACGACCCACTCCATCCCCATGACCCACTCCATCCCCATGGCCCACGACCCACGACCCACTCCATCCCCATGGCCCACGGCCCACTCCATCCCCATCCCCACGACCCACTCCATCCCCACGACCCACTCCATCCCCACGACCCACTCCATCCCCACGGCCCACGACCCACGACCCACTCCATCCCCACGGCCCACGGCCCACTCCATCCCCACGACCCACTCCATCCCCACGACCCACTCCATCCCCACGACCCACTCCATCCCCACGACCCACTCCATCCCCACGACCCACTCCATCCCCACGGCCCACTCCATCCCCACGGCCCACTATGTGATATATATCCCCCTATGGATATCTGCAAGCAGTGTGGGCTGGCAAAAAATAAGACAACTTGCCACACTCAGATTAAGGGCTGGTGGTATTGTCCAGCCTCAGGACTCTCTGTTGCACAGTGGAGGGAGAATGTACAGGGAGGTATTTGAATTATTATTTTTTATTATTAGTGTATATAGTATTTATGGTAGTTAGGTTTTAATATAGTTGTTTGTTTTTTAGTTTTCATTTTTTACGTGTGTTTGCTGTGCTGTGCGTGCTGTGAACATTTTGTTGTTTTTAATTGCTGTTTGCAATGCTTAATTTGCAGTGTTTATAAAAAAAGAAAGGCACAAAAAAACTCTTGTGGTGTAAGAGTAACACATCCATCCTTTGGGTGGAAGATTCCAGGTGCAAGTCCTGGCAAGAGTGTCTGGTGTGTTTGTCAGATCAGTTTTATTTATTTATTTATTAATTGTTTATTATACATTTTTTAAGACAAACATCAAACAAAACCTTTGCTTAAATCCTTTCTGAGTGTTCATGAAATGTGATGGATATTATAATTTTTTCCTTTCCTTCTCTTTCTTTCCCCCCCTTTCTCCCTCCCTTTTCTTTTTCTTTCCCCCGTGAAGCAGTCCCTTTTGCCCTGTCTTTGTCTTTGGCCGACAGCGATCGGCCGGCTGAACACTTCCTAACACTTCCGAACGATATTTGAATACTTCCGAACAAGGTCCGAACACTTCCGAACGAGGTCCGAACAAAGTCCGAACGAGATCCGAACAACTCCTAACTAAATCCAAACAGGTCCTAACGCAAATCCGAACACTTCAAACAGATGGGGCAAAGGAGCCAATCAATTCCTACATACAGCAAAGAGCCAATCAGCAATCGAGTCACCAAGCCAATCTCGCCGCTGATTGGCTGAATGAGTTTCTCGTCATTCCAGTTGTTTGCAACTAACCGGACATCTGCTAAACGGAGATTCAAGGTAAGCGATATCAAATTACAAATTAAAAATCCGCGACACTAGTGTTAATGTATCTGTTCAAACACCAATTCATGATTTGGACACTTAGCGAGGCAAGCTAACTTAACATTGACGTGTATCAATTACCACTAATGCTAGTTAACCCTTTGATGCATACCATGGGTATAAAGTTACCCGATTGAGTTTTTATTTTCTATATCTTTGCAATAATTTAATTAAATAATTCAGTATTCCAAGTATTCATTCATTCATTGTGTTATTTCAGTCATGACTGAGTGATTATTCACTGAATATATTTGCAGCATGTATTTTCCCAGGTATTCATTAAATATATAGTTTTTGATTTCCACAAATCATTATGTAAATGTTTTACTCTTCTTACTTTATATATAAACAGTTTTTGTAATTTTTCATGATAAGCTATTTGAAAAGTAATACCTACTTTGCAAATAGCTTATCATGAAGAATTACAAAAACTGCAATTTACTGCAGAAAACTATTAACCTTACAAATAGTTCACCACTCAACATGGCTGCTTTTGTATATTTGATGCATGTATATTTGTGTATTTGATACAAGTTTTTTATATTTATTATTTTATGTACATTTTACAATTCTACATAAATCATTTTCTATTATATTCTATTATACTACTATTCTATCATATTCTATTATAGCTAAATAATGTTAGCTTGTTCAAACAATATTAAAGTTGAAATAGAATACTATTATATACAAATATGCAAGCATATTTAAACTGCATGTTATCAAAACAGATGTTTAATCCCAAAAAACTCCATTCTACCACTGCTATATTAACACAGACTACTACATTGATTTGTTTCACAATATTTTTTTTTCAGATAGGACCAAAACAGGCAAATCCTCTTACTATTGGAAGGATATCTGCCATAGGTAAGCTCAGGGCATCTTCCAGTTCAGTACAGGCAAAAGGCCTAGAGCGGATTGATGCCTGTCCTCTGCAAAGGGGGAATAAAGTGGATCTTTTTGGTAGGCAAATAGTGTGGTTGTGGTTTCCATAAGGTAGGTATATTATATAATATATCAAAAGCTTGATAAGTCCCTGTATCATGTAATAGACTATTTTATGGACCATCTATTCTCAGAGTGCGCAGTTCTGTAGAATAATTGGTGAAATTATTTAACATGAATATTAAGACCTTCTTTTGTTGCTTTTCTTCTTTTTTCCCAGTTAATAGATAAGACCTTGATTGATCCCCACGACCGACTCCATCCCCGCGACCAACTCCATCCCCATGGCCCACGACCCACTCCATCCCCATGACCCACTCCATCCCCATGGCCCACGACCCACGACCCACTCCATCCCCATGGCCCACGGCCCACTCCATCCCCATCCCCACGACCCACTCCATCCCCACGACCCACTCCATCCCCACGACCCACTCCATCCCCACGGCCCACGACCCACGACCCACTCCATCCCCACGGCCCACGGCCCACTCCATCCCCACGACCCACTCCATCCCCACGACCCACTCCATCCCCACGACCCACTCCATCCCCACGACCCACTCCATCCCCACGACCCACTCCATCCCCACGGCCCACTCCATCCCCACGGCCCACTATGTGATATATATCCCCCTATGGATATCTGCAAGCAGTGTGGGCTGGCAAAAAATAAGACAACTTGCCACACTCAGATTAAGGGCTGGTGGTATTGTCCAGCCTCAGGACTCTCTGTTGCACAGTGGAGGGAGAATGTACAGGGAGGTATTTGAATTATTATTTTTTATTATTAGTGTATATAGTATTTATGGTAGTTAGGTTTTAATATAGTTGTTTGTTTTTTAGTTTTCATTTTTTACGTGTGTTTGCTGTGCTGTGCGTGCTGTGAACATTTTGTTGTTTTTAATTGCTGTTTGCAATGCTTAATTTGCAGTGTTTATAAAAAAAGAAAGGCACAAAAAAACTCTTGTGGTGTAAGAGTAACACATCCATCCTTTGGGTGGAAGATTCCAGGTGCAAGTCCTGGCAAGAGTGTCTGGTGTGTTTGTCAGATCAGTTTTATTTATTTATTTATTAATTGTTTATTATACATTTTTTAAGACAAACATCAAACAAAACCTTTGCTTAAATCCTTTCTGAGTGTTCATGAAATGTGATGGATATTATAATTTTTTCCTTTCCTTCTCTTTCTTTCCCCCCCTTTCTCCCTCCCTTTTCTTTTTCTTTCCCCCGTGAAGCAGTCCCTTTTGCCCTGTCTTTGTCTTTGGCCGACAGCGATCGGCCGGCTGAACACTTCCTAACACTTCCGAACGATATTTGAATACTTCCGAACAAGGTCCGAACACTTCCGAACGAGGTCCGAACAAAGTCCGAACGAGATCCGAACAACTCCTAACTAAATCCAAACAGGTCCTAACGCAAATCCGAACACTTCAAACAGATGGGGCAAAGGAGCCAATCAATTCCTACATACAGCAAAGAGCCAATCAGCAATCGAGTCACCAAGCCAATCTCGCCGCTGATTGGCTGAATGAGTTTCTCGTCATTCCAGTTGTTTGCAACTAACCGGACATCTGCTAAACGGAGATTCAAGGTAAGCGATATCAAATTACAAATTAAAAATCCGCGACACTAGTGTTAATGTATCTGTTCAAACACCAATTCATGATTTGGACACTTAGCGAGGCAAGCTAACTTAACATTGACGTGTATCAATTACCACTAATGCTAGTTAACCCTTTGATGCATACCATGGGTATAAAGTTACCCGATTGAGTTTTTATTTTCTATATCTTTGCAATAATTTAATTAAATAATTCAGTATTCCAAGTATTCATTCATTCATTGTGTTATTTCAGTCATGACTGAGTGATTATTCACTGAATATATTTGCAGCATGTATTTTCCCAGGTATTCATTAAATATATAGTTTTTGATTTCCACAAATCATTATGTAAATGTTTTACTCTTCTTACTTTATATATAAACAGTTTTTGTAATTTTTCATGATAAGCTATTTGAAAAGTAATACCTACTTTGCAAATAGCTTATCATGAAGAATTACAAAAACTGCAATTTACTGCAGAAAACTATTAACCTTACAAATAGTTCACCACTCAACATGGCTGCTTTTGTATATTTGATGCATGTATATTTGTGTATTTGATACAAGTTTTTTATATTTATTATTTTATGTACATTTTACAATTCTACATAAATCATTTTCTATTATATTCTATTATACTACTATTCTATCATATTCTATTATAGCTAAATAATGTTAGCTTGTTCAAACAATATTAAAGTTGAAATAGAATACTATTATATACAAATATGCAAGCATATTTAAACTGCATGTTATCAAAACAGATGTTTAATCCCAAAAAACTCCATTCTACCACTGCTATATTAACACAGACTACTACATTGATTTGTTTCACAATATTTTTTTTTCAGATAGGACCAAAACAGGCAAATCCTCTTACTATTGGAAGGATATCTGCCATAGGTAAGCTCAGGGCATCTTCCAGTTCAGTACAGGCAAAAGGCCTAGAGCGGATTGATGCCTGTCCTCTGCAAAGGGGGAATAAAGTGGATCTTTTTGGTAGGCAAATAGTGTGGTTGTGGTTTCCATAAGGTAGGTATATTATATAATATATCAAAAGCTTGATAAGTCCCTGTATCATGTAATAGACTATTTTATGGACCATCTATTCTCAGAGTGCGCAGTTCTGTAGAATAATTGGTGAAATTATTTAACATGAATATTAAGACCTTCTTTTGTTGCTTTTCTTCTTTTTTCCCAGTTAATAGATAAGACCTTGATTGATCCCCACGACCGACTCCATCCCCGCGACCAACTCCATCCCCATGGCCCACGACCCACTCCATCCCCATGACCCACTCCATCCCCATGGCCCACGACCCACGACCCACTCCATCCCCATGGCCCACGGCCCACTCCATCCCCATCCCCACGACCCACTCCATCCCCACGACCCACTCCATCCCCACGACCCACTCCATCCCCACGGCCCACGACCCACGACCCACTCCATCCCCACGGCCCACGGCCCACTCCATCCCCACGACCCACTCCATCCCCACGACCCACTCCATCCCCACGACCCACTCCATCCCCACGACCCACTCCATCCCCACGACCCACTCCATCCCCACGGCCCACTCCATCCCCACGGCCCACTATGTGATATATATCCCCCTATGGATATCTGCAAGCAGTGTGGGCTGGCAAAAAATAAGACAACTTGCCACACTCAGATTAAGGGCTGGTGGTATTGTCCAGCCTCAGGACTCTCTGTTGCACAGTGGAGGGAGAATGTACAGGGAGGTATTTGAATTATTATTTTTTATTATTAGTGTATATAGTATTTATGGTAGTTAGGTTTTAATATAGTTGTTTGTTTTTTAGTTTTCATTTTTTACGTGTGTTTGCTGTGCTGTGCGTGCTGTGAACATTTTGTTGTTTTTAATTGCTGTTTGCAATGCTTAATTTGCAGTGTTTATAAAAAAAGAAAGGCACAAAAAAACTCTTGTGGTGTAAGAGTAACACATCCATCCTTTGGGTGGAAGATTCCAGGTGCAAGTCCTGGCAAGAGTGTCTGGTGTGTTTGTCAGATCAGTTTTATTTATTTATTTATTAATTGTTTATTATACATTTTTTAAGACAAACATCAAACAAAACCTTTGCTTAAATCCTTTCTGAGTGTTCATGAAATGTGATGGATATTATAATTTTTTCCTTTCCTTCTCTTTCTTTCCCCCCCTTTCTCCCTCCCTTTTCTTTTTCTTTCCCCCGTGAAGCAGTCCCTTTTGCCCTGTCTTTGTCTTTGGCCGACAGCGATCGGCCGGCTGAACACTTCCTAACACTTCCGAACGATATTTGAATACTTCCGAACAAGGTCCGAACACTTCCGAACGAGGTCCGAACAAAGTCCGAACGAGATCCGAACAACTCCTAACTAAATCCAAACAGGTCCTAACGCAAATCCGAACACTTCAAACAGATGGGGCAAAGGAGCCAATCAATTCCTACATACAGCAAAGAGCCAATCAGCAATCGAGTCACCAAGCCAATCTCGCCGCTGATTGGCTGAATGAGTTTCTCGTCATTCCAGTTGTTTGCAACTAACCGGACATCTGCTAAACGGAGATTCAAGGTAAGCGATATCAAATTACAAATTAAAAATCCGCGACACTAGTGTTAATGTATCTGTTCAAACACCAATTCATGATTTGGACACTTAGCGAGGCAAGCTAACTTAACATTGACGTGTATCAATTACCACTAATGCTAGTTAACCCTTTGATGCATACCATGGGTATAAAGTTACCCGATTGAGTTTTTATTTTCTATATCTTTGCAATAATTTAATTAAATAATTCAGTATTCCAAGTATTCATTCATTCATTGTGTTATTTCAGTCATGACTGAGTGATTATTCACTGAATATATTTGCAGCATGTATTTTCCCAGGTATTCATTAAATATATAGTTTTTGATTTCCACAAATCATTATGTAAATGTTTTACTCTTCTTACTTTATATATAAACAGTTTTTGTAATTTTTCATGATAAGCTATTTGAAAAGTAATACCTACTTTGCAAATAGCTTATCATGAAGAATTACAAAAACTGCAATTTACTGCAGAAAACTATTAACCTTACAAATAGTTCACCACTCAACATGGCTGCTTTTGTATATTTGATGCATGTATATTTGTGTATTTGATACAAGTTTTTTATATTTATTATTTTATGTACATTTTACAATTCTACATAAATCATTTTCTATTATATTCTATTATACTACTATTCTATCATATTCTATTATAGCTAAATAATGTTAGCTTGTTCAAACAATATTAAAGTTGAAATAGAATACTATTATATACAAATATGCAAGCATATTTAAACTGCATGTTATCAAAACAGATGTTTAATCCCAAAAAACTCCATTCTACCACTGCTATATTAACACAGACTACTACATTGATTTGTTTCACAATATTTTTTTTTCAGATAGGACCAAAACAGGCAAATCCTCTTACTATTGGAAGGATATCTGCCATAGGTAAGCTCAGGGCATCTTCCAGTTCAGTACAGGCAAAAGGCCTAGAGCGGATTGATGCCTGTCCTCTGCAAAGGGGGAATAAAGTGGATCTTTTTGGTAGGCAAATAGTGTGGTTGTGGTTTCCATAAGGTAGGTATATTATATAATATATCAAAAGCTTGATAAGTCCCTGTATCATGTAATAGACTATTTTATGGACCATCTATTCTCAGAGTGCGCAGTTCTGTAGAATAATTGGTGAAATTATTTAACATGAATATTAAGACCTTCTTTTGTTGCTTTTCTTCTTTTTTCCCAGTTAATAGATAAGACCTTGATTGATCCCCACGACCGACTCCATCCCCGCGACCAACTCCATCCCCATGGCCCACGACCCACTCCATCCCCATGACCCACTCCATCCCCATGGCCCACGACCCACGACCCACTCCATCCCCATGGCCCACGGCCCACTCCATCCCCATCCCCACGACCCACTCCATCCCCACGACCCACTCCATCCCCACGACCCACTCCATCCCCACGGCCCACGACCCACGACCCACTCCATCCCCACGGCCCACGGCCCACTCCATCCCCACGACCCACTCCATCCCCACGACCCACTCCATCCCCACGACCCACTCCATCCCCACGACCCACTCCATCCCCACGACCCACTCCATCCCCACGGCCCACTCCATCCCCACGGCCCACTATGTGATATATATCCCCCTATGGATATCTGCAAGCAGTGTGGGCTGGCAAAAAATAAGACAACTTGCCACACTCAGATTAAGGGCTGGTGGTATTGTCCAGCCTCAGGACTCTCTGTTGCACAGTGGAGGGAGAATGTACAGGGAGGTATTTGAATTATTATTTTTTATTATTAGTGTATATAGTATTTATGGTAGTTAGGTTTTAATATAGTTGTTTGTTTTTTAGTTTTCATTTTTTACGTGTGTTTGCTGTGCTGTGCGTGCTGTGAACATTTTGTTGTTTTTAATTGCTGTTTGCAATGCTTAATTTGCAGTGTTTATAAAAAAAGAAAGGCACAAAAAAACTCTTGTGGTGTAAGAGTAACACATCCATCCTTTGGGTGGAAGATTCCAGGTGCAAGTCCTGGCAAGAGTGTCTGGTGTGTTTGTCAGATCAGTTTTATTTATTTATTTATTAATTGTTTATTATACATTTTTTAAGACAAACATCAAACAAAACCTTTGCTTAAATCCTTTCTGAGTGTTCATGAAATGTGATGGATATTATAATTTTTTCCTTTCCTTCTCTTTCTTTCCCCCCCTTTCTCCCTCCCTTTTCTTTTTCTTTCCCCCGTGAAGCAGTCCCTTTTGCCCTGTCTTTGTCTTTGGCCGACAGCGATCGGCCGGCTGAACACTTCCTAACACTTCCGAACGATATTTGAATACTTCCGAACAAGGTCCGAACACTTCCGAACGAGGTCCGAACAAAGTCCGAACGAGATCCGAACAACTCCTAACTAAATCCAAACAGGTCCTAACGCAAATCCGAACACTTCAAACAGATGGGGCAAAGGAGCCAATCAATTCCTACATACAGCAAAGAGCCAATCAGCAATCGAGTCACCAAGCCAATCTCGCCGCTGATTGGCTGAATGAGTTTCTCGTCATTCCAGTTGTTTGCAACTAACCGGACATCTGCTAAACGGAGATTCAAGGTAAGCGATATCAAATTACAAATTAAAAATCCGCGACACTAGTGTTAATGTATCTGTTCAAACACCAATTCATGATTTGGACACTTAGCGAGGCAAGCTAACTTAACATTGACGTGTATCAATTACCACTAATGCTAGTTAACCCTTTGATGCATACCATGGGTATAAAGTTACCCGATTGAGTTTTTATTTTCTATATCTTTGCAATAATTTAATTAAATAATTCAGTATTCCAAGTATTCATTCATTCATTGTGTTATTTCAGTCATGACTGAGTGATTATTCACTGAATATATTTGCAGCATGTATTTTCCCAGGTATTCATTAAATATATAGTTTTTGATTTCCACAAATCATTATGTAAATGTTTTACTCTTCTTACTTTATATATAAACAGTTTTTGTAATTTTTCATGATAAGCTATTTGAAAAGTAATACCTACTTTGCAAATAGCTTATCATGAAGAATTACAAAAACTGCAATTTACTGCAGAAAACTATTAACCTTACAAATAGTTCACCACTCAACATGGCTGCTTTTGTATATTTGATGCATGTATATTTGTGTATTTGATACAAGTTTTTTATATTTATTATTTTATGTACATTTTACAATTCTACATAAATCATTTTCTATTATATTCTATTATACTACTATTCTATCATATTCTATTATAGCTAAATAATGTTAGCTTGTTCAAACAATATTAAAGTTGAAATAGAATACTATTATATACAAATATGCAAGCATATTTAAACTGCATGTTATCAAAACAGATGTTTAATCCCAAAAAACTCCATTCTACCACTGCTATATTAACACAGACTACTACATTGATTTGTTTCACAATATTTTTTTTTCAGATAGGACCAAAACAGGCAAATCCTCTTACTATTGGAAGGATATCTGCCATAGGTAAGCTCAGGGCATCTTCCAGTTCAGTACAGGCAAAAGGCCTAGAGCGGATTGATGCCTGTCCTCTGCAAAGGGGGAATAAAGTGGATCTTTTTGGTAGGCAAATAGTGTGGTTGTGGTTTCCATAAGGTAGGTATATTATATAATATATCAAAAGCTTGATAAGTCCCTGTATCATGTAATAGACTATTTTATGGACCATCTATTCTCAGAGTGCGCAGTTCTGTAGAATAATTGGTGAAATTATTTAACATGAATATTAAGACCTTCTTTTGTTGCTTTTCTTCTTTTTTCCCAGTTAATAGATAAGACCTTGATTGATCCCCACGACCGACTCCATCCCCGCGACCAACTCCATCCCCATGGCCCACGACCCACTCCATCCCCATGACCCACTCCATCCCCATGGCCCACGACCCACGACCCACTCCATCCCCATGGCCCACGGCCCACTCCATCCCCATCCCCACGACCCACTCCATCCCCACGACCCACTCCATCCCCACGACCCACTCCATCCCCACGGCCCACGACCCACGACCCACTCCATCCCCACGGCCCACGGCCCACTCCATCCCCACGACCCACTCCATCCCCACGACCCACTCCATCCCCACGACCCACTCCATCCCCACGACCCACTCCATCCCCACGACCCACTCCATCCCCACGGCCCACTCCATCCCCACGGCCCACTATGTGATATATATCCCCCTATGGATATCTGCAAGCAGTGTGGGCTGGCAAAAAATAAGACAACTTGCCACACTCAGATTAAGGGCTGGTGGTATTGTCCAGCCTCAGGACTCTCTGTTGCACAGTGGAGGGAGAATGTACAGGGAGGTATTTGAATTATTATTTTTTATTATTAGTGTATATAGTATTTATGGTAGTTAGGTTTTAATATAGTTGTTTGTTTTTTAGTTTTCATTTTTTACGTGTGTTTGCTGTGCTGTGCGTGCTGTGAACATTTTGTTGTTTTTAATTGCTGTTTGCAATGCTTAATTTGCAGTGTTTATAAAAAAAGAAAGGCACAAAAAAACTCTTGTGGTGTAAGAGTAACACATCCATCCTTTGGGTGGAAGATTCCAGGTGCAAGTCCTGGCAAGAGTGTCTGGTGTGTTTGTCAGATCAGTTTTATTTATTTATTTATTAATTGTTTATTATACATTTTTTAAGACAAACATCAAACAAAACCTTTGCTTAAATCCTTTCTGAGTGTTCATGAAATGTGATGGATATTATAATTTTTTCCTTTCCTTCTCTTTCTTTCCCCCCCTTTCTCCCTCCCTTTTCTTTTTCTTTCCCCCGTGAAGCAGTCCCTTTTGCCCTGTCTTTGGCCGAGTGGTTAAGGCGATGGACTGCTAATCCATTGTGCTCTGCACGCGTGGGTTCGAATCCCATCCTCGTCGACCTGCTTTTGAGTGTGACTAGTTGCTGTTGCTATGGTTACTGCCGGAAATGGTTGAGGTCGCTAGTGTGCTGCTGCAAAGAAACGCGACAGATATGGGCCGTTTCTCAATATGCGTTCTTGTCTGTACTTGTGGATTTGTGAAACGTCATCAGTCGTCGCCCAAGTACTGTTCACATCGAGGGCGCATAACGGCCACTAAGGGGCGCTCGCGAGCACCCTTCTGAATGCTAAAATGAGGAATGGAACACTCTACGGTCTCGTGGACTTAACGGACACGCGCAGGCAGCGGCCATTGGTACCGCAAGTGTGCACATGAAGTGTTCCATTTGGGCCAGGGCCTTGTTCGAATTTGAGGCAGCCAGGTATCCCAGAATGCATTTCGCGCCAATCAGCGAGCGGGAAAACCCGCAACATTTTAAAAATATTACTGTTAATTGTGTCATGAAATGCAGTTCTAAGAGTATTTCAGTCGAGAACGTAGTTGTTTAAAGCTCCAATCTGAGGTTTATTTATAAATATAGCGCCTATTTGAAAATGTGCTTGGCTGATTTCGGAAGCGTGAGCTCCACGCGATCACCGGGCGCTCCGTGCTCATGTATCCGCCAGAGAGCAGCCTCACCGCGGCTAGTCCTTCTGACATCTCCCGCTGGATCTGGTGTCTCTGTGGGGGTTAAACATGAGGTAAAAATCGTTTTGGGTAAATATAACAGGCAATCTTTGGTCTCTTCCAGGTCATATTGTTTTGACTGAGCACAAAGTTACGTTTCATAAATAATTTATTTATCGTTATTATATTTAATACAGCGCTGACTTTTTTTTAAACATGCATTTGACTGAATTGTTTCTCTATGTCTTTATTTCCTATTACATAAGTCTCTCATCAAACTTTCTACTTTTATAATGGCTATTAATTACGCATTACAAGTAACGCGAGTTACGTAATAATATTACTTTTTCAAGTAACTAGTAAAGTAACGCATTACTTATTAATTTACTAGAAAATATCTGAGTTATTTTTCTCCATTTATTGACTGAGAGCGCCGTGTGAACATGATCTTACTGTAGTAGACTAAATATGAATGTGTATTAATTCATCCCACTCACAAAAAACAGATTCAGTATTCATCAAAATGAATTAAAACAGTGAAATACAAACTCAGAATATGACACAAACCTGCAATAATTAAATATGTTAAACAACACAAATATATCTAATCTCATTTTATTAACCGATGTGTTTGCTGATCTTTGATGATCAGTTCAATCATAATAATAATAAACATGACTTTAGATAAACTATCATTGTGTTTTATTGCTGAAGAGTGTTGAACTTCTCCTGTGTTCTTCTGTACAGACGTGATTTACTCGTCCTTCAGTCTGAGGTTTATTCAGGACACTTTTTGGTGTGAAAGCTTTTATATTTGCTATAAATATAACTTCTTGTATTAAAAACAAACAATCAAGCCCTGCTCATATTTAAAAAGTAACGCGAAAGTAACGTAACGTAATTAATTACTTTTAAAAGTAACTTTCCCCAACACTGATAGTGCAGATAACCGGAGGCGAGCTGACTGACGTTATCAAGTACGCTGCTGTTCCATTTGCAGAATTACCGGACTTGTGTTCTCCCGTCCTCTACCGAACTACCGAGGACACAAGTGCGTACTTTGCGTACTTCGTATTGAGAAACGGTCGATTCTCCAATCTGCGTCACACTTTCACATATAAAAAAATGTAAAACTACTTTTATCTCTACTTTAATTTAGTTTAGATTTAACTTTATTGTCATTATGCAGTTAATGAAATGCAGTTAGCATCTAACGTTAACCAGAAGTGACTAGGACAAGTCGTGTCACTCGGCGGCCATCTTAGAAACGCCTCTGCCTCTCGTATCCAAGCTCCTATCACTTTGTATGGGGAAACATTACATTCTCCAAAACTGTTCACTAAACTTACGATTAAACCAATGAAATCAGACAACAGCTGTGTCATAAATACTGTTTCCTTTGCTCAAATAGCGTTATAAAAAGCGTATTTTACAGGCTGGACCAGCCAGTGCGCATGCGCAGTCCTGAACGCGACTTCTAACGGCAGCTGTAGTGACGCGATGACTTAATCGATTAGTGATTGGCTCTTTCATTCAGAAGGCGGGGCTTCCTGCTGTATTTTTCCCCATTCATAACTACACAAGTGACATGTCTTCGGTATAACTTAGTGCTATATCTACAATATTTAACAGTATGTACAGCATATAGGAGTACATGTACAGTACGGACAGCAACAGTCCAAGAACCGTGGTAATAAACAGATGGTTGTGTGTGCAATAGTTTTGTTAAAAAATGTGGTCAATGAAAAATATTAGTGCAATATTTTTATAGAAATACTTAACTGTGCTTTGTACGGTAACACTGAAATAGATCTATGTAGTCGGTGCAAAACATTAATAGATTACTAACACATTAAAAACCATGGTATGCATTACCTATATAGCCAAACATGAATTAAACATGTTATTTGTTGCTTATGTTTGCACTAATTCTATAAACTATCTACCCATCCATATTTATATTAACTAACTGATGAGTTAATAAAACTTGACTACCAGCCCTTTACATTGTCCACGCTTTATTTTTTCTTCATTATGTATTTTTCCTCCGCATAACTTTGGTCAAAATCATATTTTCACGCTTCTCTTGTTTTTGCATCGATGTCTCATACATCTTAAGTTTGCTAAAGTGTTATTTAATTGCATATCTAATTGGTGAGGTCTACACACAACATTCCCAAGTGTATAATTTCTCAATTTACCGTAAAATGATTAGTTTCTTCAACCAAACAATAACTCCTCTTTATTTTAACCATAGACGAGCATCACTATAACTATGATCATTTCCAGAACCATGTTTATGAAATAAAGTATGACCTAGAAATGATCTCCATCTCACAAGCCTTGTTCGATCTTCTCTATATAATGAAGAAACACACAGTGCAGCTTATGAACAGAAACATAAGCATGTTTATTGAACGCTCCAGAGTAACTTCATGATGTTAGGATGTGAGCTGGAGGATCTCGACGGTCACGAGTTTAGTCCAGCTGGAGAAAGAGAGAGAGAGACGATAGTTAGGTTTGTTTTATGATGCATCAGTAAGTCATACATCTACATTATTAAAGTCCAATCAGGGTGTCTACAGATATGAACAATTACATTTAAGACTTTTTGAAGACCACCTTAGGTAAAATTAAATACCAAACCTGTGAAGGAGATACACATACGTTGATGTGTTTTTGAATTTAAAAAGAAAACTAAATATAATCCCAGTCAAAAATGCTATTTATTATTACGATATACAGAACTTTTCATATCTGCAGACAAGATCCCATACAAAATATCACTCTTTTTGGTGGTGTAAACGAAGCAATATTTTCATCAGTTTTCACATTTAAATCTAGATGTTTTTAATATTCACCCCAGGTTTTTATTTACCTTCACAAAGTCCAATATTTGTTAACCTTATTAAATGTATCCATCATCTTTCATATCAAATTCTTACAACTGATGAAGTAATGTAATATACACAACAGGGCTGTTAGCAAAATAGTCCCCTTGGCATGGTGTTTTCATCATCATCATCATGTTATAAACTAAACGTTTTGAATTTTTACCTCGGTGTGTTTCTTTATGTTTGCTGTTATGCTGATTTGATTTAATATCTCATAAGTCTCTCACAGAGACAGGCAGCATGAGCCTCAACATTGATACCAGAAATACACTAGCATTATCAATCGCTGTTTACGCTGAATGTAATAAAATCAGAAGAATCATTCTCATGTTCGGTTTCGTCACTAGTAATTTTTAGTCACTTAAGTTTTAATCAGGCTGTGTCCCGTCGGGCAAGTAAAGTCCTGGAGCCATTTTTCAGTAAACTTGCATTAGCTCATTTAAAGCAGCTAGGAGGCTGGTCAGCGAGCTGGTGGTATTCTGGTGGAATTTCTACTTTATTTAAGACAGTTTAAGACTTTAAGCAAAACTTTAAGACAGTTTAAGACTTTAAGCAAAACTTTAAGACTTTAAGCAAAACGTTAAGACTTTAAGCAAAACTTTAAGCAAAACTTTAAGACAGTTTAAGACTTTAAGCAAAACTTTAAGACAGTCTAAGACTTTAAGCAAAACTTTAAGACAGTCTAAGACTTTAAGCAAAACTTTAAGACAGTTTAAGACTTTAAGCAAAACTTTAATACATTAAGCAAAACTTTAAGACAGTCTAAGACTTTAAGCAAAACTTTAAGACAGTCTAAGACTTTAAGCAAAACTTTAAGACAGTCTAAGACTTTAAGCAAAACTTTAAGACAGTCTAAGACTTTAAGCAAAAGTTTAAGACTTTAAGCAAAACTTTAAGACAGTCTAAGACTTTAAGCAAAACTTTAATACATTAAGCAAAACTTTAAGACAGTTTAAGACTTTAAGCAAAACTTTAAGACAGTTTAAGACTTTAAGCAAAACTTTAAGACAGTTTAAGACTTTAAGCAAAACTTTAATACATTAAGCAAAACTTTATTTAAGACTTTAAGCAAAACTTTAATACATTAAGCAAAACTTTATTTAAGACTTTAAGCAAAACTTTAATACATTAAGCAAAACTTTAAGGCATTTTAAGACTTTAAGCAAAACTTTAAGACAGTTTAAGACTTTAAGCAAAACTTTAAGACAGTTTAAGACTTTAAGCAAAACTTTAAGACAGTTTAAGACTTTAAGCAAAACTTTAATACATTAAGCAAAACTTTAAGACAGTTTAAGACTTTAAGCAAAACTTTAAGACAGTTTAAGACTTTAAGCAAAACTTTAATACATTAAGCAAAACTTTATTTAAGACTTTAAGCAAAACTTTAATACATTAAGCAAAACTTTAAGGCATTTTAAGACTTTAAGCAAAACTTTATTTAAGACAGTTTAAGACTTTAAGCTAAACTTTAATACATTAAGCAAAAACTTTATTTAAGACAGTTTAAGACTAAGCAAAACTTTATTTAAGACTTTAAGCAAAACTAATACATTAAGCACAACTTTAAGACTTTAAGCAAAACTTTATTAAATATATTTTAAGACATTTTAAGACTTCAAGGACCCCCCCCTGTGAATGCAGACTCTACACTTACACATTCATGTGAGCTTCCAGAAAAAGCATGTATGATTGAACTACGAGCACCTTCTGAAGGGAACTCAAACAGTTAAGAGCATGAATACTTGCCTTGACGAAGCCGATATCTTTCGCGTACTGTCTGAAGCACTGGCGGCACATGTTGAGTCCGTATTTACGGATCAGACCGTGTCGGTTTGAGCAAACCCGGCTGGAAAAGACAAGTTAGAAACACTCAATACATTTTCTAAATGATTAAAAAAAATGCACTTACAGACAGATGAATCCAAAATACATATTATTGATTAAATACTACTAGATTCACTATTAATTAGCATCCCTTGTGGTTAATATTTAAAATGCAACAAAATAATTAACCAAAACTAGCTTTATGAAATCACTTAAGTTTATAATTATAATCAACCGTGCATAATTAAACTCAACTTCAAACTATAATTTAATATATTTGACTTAGAAGCCACAAGACTCGCACTTTATGAAGGAAAAACTTAAGTATATACTTTTATTTAAAGAGACAGTACTGTCAAAAACTAAAATTATGTCATTTACTTTCTGGCCCCTATTGATTTAATGTATTAGTTATTTGGGACCAGAAATATTTTGTTTATCCATATTCTTCAAAATATATTTTAGGTTCAACAGAAGAAATGCATACAATGCAAAAACATGATTCTTAATATTTTGTCTTGATTCTTCAATCATGATGCATTCAAATGACTTAAGACATCATAAATCGTGTTTTCTACGAAAAATATTAATTTGCATAAAACAAGCAAAACATATCTGGCAATGTGGTAAGAAAAATAATCTTAATTCCGGTTTTTAGAGCCGCATTGGCAAATATATTTGCATGTTTTAAGCAAAAAACTAATAAAACATGATCACTTTATCAGAAAACGACATATTTAACGTGTAAAGTAATTGTTTCTTGATTGAATAATTTAGATATTATACTAAAAAGCAAAGTGAAGATAAGAAAATCATGTTTTGCAGAGCAGGTCTGAAACATGAGGCTCTTTTCTTTTAAAGTGAACTTTTAAATCCCTTCAGTGCATATATTATGGGATGGATCACCCAAAAACACGTCCCTCGTGTCGTCCTGAACCCGAAGACCGTCGTTTCTCGGATTAGATTAAAAATATTAATTTGTGTTCGGATGAACGAAGGTCTTGCGTGATGAGGAGGGTGACTGGATTTTGGTTTTATGTTGAACTAAGGTTATCCCTTCACGGTTGATAACGTTCATAAAGACCGGATTAGCGGAGAATCCCAGCAGCTAACGCTAGCGGAGTTAAACACGGTGTGCTCTCTCTGAAGCGGGAGCGCCGCCATATTAGCTTCTTCATCACCCGCGTGCTTCACAATCACACGCCTAGAACACACACACGACGGCCTGAGCGCGCTCAACTCCCGCGCAATCACAAACCCTCCACATTAAACCCGCGACTGAAGCAGAACTGACCAGGATCGGGATCCCTGGCCGTATTTTCTGGGGTGACTCCAGTAGAGCTGCTGGTGGCCCATGTCGTCTCTCTCGATCGGGATGTGTGAAAGGAAGTGGCGCTTGTGCGCAGGCGCAAAAAAGACGCGCTGCTTCTACGGAGCCGAGCGCTTCCGGCGTCAACAGTGACGTCAGCGCCACGTAGCGGCGCATACATATAAACAAAACAATTTTTATAAATCATTTTAACTAAAAAATTCGGTTATTATGTGTGTATAAATGACTGAAAACACGTTTCGCCATTGAGAATTGTGAGTCCGGATTAGATGAGATGATGATCTGTTAAAACACTAGCTGCTGAATTTATACAAATTTTATTTTTTATTTTCTGTATAGATTTCAATTTATTTAATGACTCCATATGGTCATAATTTAAAAGAAAAGCTTAATCGTTGAAAAACATAATAGTTACTTGTGAGGTAAATATCTTAATGTATTGTAATGTAATGAAGGTGAAAGTTTAATTCTTTTTTTTATTTCATTTATTTTTTATTTGTAAGTTAAATTATAATTATTAGACAAAGCATTTTTTTCTGATTAGCCAGGAATGTTTTCTTTATAATAAAAAAAACATTTTTTAAATAATTTAATCTTTTCAAATACATATTGTAATATATTTAAAAAATATACAAAACACAGCCAAACATTTATTTCCATAAAATATGTTTAAAATATATATTTACAAAAATATATTTTATAACAACATAATATCATGGTGAATTATATATATATATATATATTTTTATAGAAATAAATACATGTAAAAAATATATCCAAGAAAATACATTCACATGGGTCACATTTAAAGAAAATCGTATTTGTTTTCTATAACACGTGTAAACATATATAACACATTTTAAAATAAAATTATGAAAAATGCATTTAAAAATAAATAATAAATAAAGCCTACATTTAGTTTATACTGTATTTTCTTGTCCAAAAATGTTGGTATATGAAGGTTGAAACTTAAAAAATTGAGCTTCACTGTTTACCATAAAACGTTTGACATTTTTACCATATATTTAAAATACATCTTGTCCAGAATAAATATATAATTTCTATAAAGTCCCCTTAATGTTCTCATAACGTTCTGTTATATAACATTCTATAAACCCCATTTTTATATCATAAACATAAACAATCAAAACCAAACACATCTCCACCTAATGCTCGAGATGACTAATTACACAAAAAAGTCACATTTTCTTAACAATTTAATTGATCTGACAATAAAAAACACATCTAATTAAATTCCACGTGCAAAAATCCATATCTGTCATCATATCTGACATGATTATGTAAAATGCAAGAATTAGACAAATTAGTCCCAAAGCTGAAGGAGCCCTAACAGTCGTTATGATAGCTAAATATATCTAATATGAGCTGGTTATGGACTGTGATATGGTGTGCAGTGTGACGTCACGCGCCGAGGCCCCTCGAGCTTTGCTGGAGCCTGTGGTTCCGCGCGCGGAGCCTGAGCGGTGTGACACGCGCTTTCGATTAAAATGCGCTTTTATGTGGACATGACAGCCGCCATACATGCCTGCATCTGCGGTGAGGCTCTGCTTCTCTTCGTGTTTCTGTGTTTCGTGTGGATCTGAATGCAGCAGCTCTTTAAGAACCGGTAGCAGCAAAGCTAACACGATCGGTATGCGTTCGCGTGCATCATCATCAGTCATTTAAAACGAGTAACGTCAACAAAATACAGTTTGTGATGCATGTTTATGGCTTTAATGCGTTCTCCGTCATGCTTCATACTATCTACCCAGTGCATATTAATGCAATCAAACGCTTTCTCACGTTTATGTATCTCTAGAAATGCATTAGTCGACAGTCTTCACATGTTGTGTTTATGCGCGTGTCCGTGCATGCCATTAATGTTCATAATCACACGAATGCATGAACCTGCTGAAAGCACACAGATCACGACGTGTATGTAGAGATTAAAGGTGTTTGTCTTGGTGATTCACTGCAGATCGGGGTAAGTTAATTTAGGGTAATGCATGTCTTTAAGCAGAATATTGGTATTTGTAAGCAGCACCCATGATATGCATTAATTAAATCAAGCTGTTCTTTCATTAATGCATGTGATTGTTTTCCCTTCTGAGAGGTTCAGAATAGTATTTTATATTTAGTTGTTGTCATTTATCTCAGTACTGTGAAGTATCTGAAACACGGATCAGACTGGACATTGACAGTGAAGTGCAAACTATACATAATTAATATAAAGTATAGAATATGGAATCTAATATATGCAAAACATGTTATGAAGTCACAGGCTCTGTTTACATGCATCCTAATAGTCTGATAATAACTTGATCTTACACACCAGTCTAACACACATCAACCAATTAGGCTTCTCCTGATTGACTGTTGATCTGATTTAAAGAGTTGCAGATATTAAATAATCAGTTTAATTGAAGATTAATCACCATTAAGTTGGACTTCTTTCACCACCGGATTCAGAATTGCTTGCATGTGCTGTGCTACACATATCTAGTTAGTGATTACAGGCCAATTTTTTTGCACGCTGCTGCTAATAATTCTCGTTAGCAGCCTGAAATTAAAGCATGCTTTAGAAATGTAAACACCAGCTGAGATGCATGCATGCACTGTTTTTCTTTGAGTTGTACTTTAAGTTAAACAGTTTAAATCGGGATCAGTCTGTAATACACAAGACATATATTAATATAAAATACCACTTTTAAGAATCTGTTTACATGTGGAAAATCATGTTTTGAATCTGATTGCTCTTAGAAACATACAGCTAGTGAACCGTTTCTTTATATATTCATATTGTATTATTATCTGTGCTGAACCGCCACCGTTCTAGTCTTATAATTAGCATCTAAATCCACAGAGACTAGTAATTAGGTCTGGACCGATGTGGGTTTATGCTTTAGTTTTATCCAGGGCCACAGTTGTCATATTAACACTATTAATCTCATGTTTTTTAGGGCACTTGGTAGAGATGTGCACAATGCAATATATGACCATGGACCACAAAACCAGTCGTAAGGGTCAATTTTAAGAATTTGAGATTTATGCATCATGTGAAAGCTGAATAAATAATATTTCCATTGATGTATGGTTTGGACAATATTTGTAAATCTGGAATCTGAGGGTGCAAAAAAATCTAAATATTGAGAAAATCATCTTTAAAGTTGTTCAAATTAAGTTCTTAGCAATGCATATTACTAATCAAAAATTAAGTTTTGTTATATTTATGATAGAAAATCTTCATGGAACATGATCTTAATATCTAATGATTTTTGGCATAAAATAAAAATGGATAATTTTGACCCATACAATGTATTATTGTCTATTGCTACAAATATACTCCAGACTGGTTTTGTGCTCCAGAGTCACGTTTATCACAGAGTGTGTTGTGTATTTGAAATATGATCAGCTTTAATACTTGAGTCATGCATTCTGCCTTTGGTCAGCCATAAAAATAGCAGCGGTCTAACAATAGGCCACATTAAGAGGTTTTGCCTTTTCAGCTTTTTCAATTCTTTCTAGAAGGTTTCTTGAGAACAAAAAATGCTTGTCTTGTGTACTTTGTCCTTTTATGTAAATTATTTATTTTAGATGCATTGCTTAGAATCAAAACATATTTAGGCCTAAACTTAAAAGGATATAATTTAATGCATTTGGATTATACGCAGTTTTACCATTACTTCATTTGATGCACATTTGTCGGTCATACATGAACGAAACCGGTCGGATTTCTGTAACTACATGTTTTAAATGCACCGTAACCAGGTTTATATATTTATCATTATTTATCAAAACCGAAAATTGCTTGCTCCACAGCTTTTGTAACTGCATCGATGTAATAGTTTTTTACAGTGAACACATTTATGCTGATTCTAAGAAATTTGAAGACATGCATTTTGAAAGCAGAATTATTTAAATGCATTCAAATAGATGCAAAAAACTAGCATTTAAAAAATATATAATTATTTAAAAACAATCAAATAGGTGCAAATAGTTAACAAAAAACTGGATAAACCTGACCTGTTTCTTTCATGTATGATTAACATCGTATGTGTGTATATATCTGTGTGTGTGTGTGTGTGTGTGCTTGTGTGCTTGTGTGCGTGTGTGTGTGTGTGTGAGAGAGACTGTATATATGTGTGTGTGTGTGTGTGTGTGTGTGAGAGTGTATATATGTGAGTGTATGTGTGTGAGTATATATACGTGTGTGTGTGTGTGTGTGTGTGTGTGTGTGTGTGTGTGTGTGTGTGTGTGTGTGTGTGTGTGTGAGTGAGTGTATATATATGTGTGTGTGTGTGTGTGAGTGAGTGTATATATATGTGTGTGTATGTGTGAGTGAGTGTATATATATGTGTGTGTGTGTGTGTGTGTGTGTGTGTGTGTGTGTGTGTGTGTGTGTGTGTGAGAGACTGTATATGTGTGTGTGTGTGTGTGTATATATATGTGAGTGTATATATATGTGTGTGTGTGTGTGTGTGTATATATACGTGTGTGTGTGAGTGTGTATGTGTGTGAGTATGTGTGTATATATATATATATATATATATATATATATATGTGTGTGTATGTGTGTGAGTGAGTGTATATATGTGTGTGTATATGTGTGAGTGTATATATATGTGTGTGTGTATATATATTTATATTTAGTCATTTAGCAGATGCTTTTATCCAAAGCGACTTACAAATGAGGACAATGGAAGCAAACAAAATCAACAAAAGAGCAACGACATGCAAGTTATAACGAGTCTCAGTTAGCTTAATGCAATACATGTAGCAAGTTTTTTTTAATTATATAATAAAAAGAAAACGGATAGAATAGAGCAAGCTAGAGGCCTAACATCATGCATCACATCAAGTTTTTATTTGTTTGTAAATAATATCACAATTTTACATAAATCATCAATTAAGGCCTAAATATTTTTGGGTGCAGTTACTAAAATTCCATTGTTTACGATGAATATTAATATTTTTTGTAAGGTGATTTCAAAGTCATGTACAAATAAACCTCAGACCGTGCTAATTAACTCAACTCTTTTTAATCATCTTCCACAGGTTTTAAAAGGCGCCTCCTTTGCCTCTAAGAGTAACTTCTTATGGGAAACACCGTCGTTCGATTACATTCCAGAGGACCAAGACTGAGCTGCGTTTTCTATGATAACGTTTTGTACCCAATCTGCTGCCGTAGACTTCTTTTGCATCGCAAACCTGCCGTCCTCGTCTCCCGAATCCTCTCTCCGACCGTCCCGCGAGGCGTCTGCCTGTCATGAGATTCCGGATTTACAAGCGAAAGGTGGTAATACTGACTCTAGTGGTGGTCATCTGCGGATTCGCCGTCTGGAGTAGCGGGAAACCGAAGAAGGCGAGCGCCTCGGTGTTTCCCAAAGAGGCGGAAACGGGTAAACGGAGTAGCGTTGGTCCCAACACGATCCTAGTAACCCGTAAAACTCTCAACGAAACTCTTCCCGAAAAACAACAAATACTACCACAGGCAGCTGCCAAATCTGAAGCGGACAACGCAACTCTGGTGTACCGAGGAATCGTCTTTCAACTCAACTTCGACCAGATCCTAAGAAACGAGGAGAAGTTTCGCTCCTCGCGCCGGAAGGACGATCTAGTCGTCGTCGTCCAAGTACACAACCGTCCCGAGTACCTACGCCTGTTGGTGGACAGCTTAAGGAAGTCGAAAGATATCGAGAAAGTCTTGCTGATATTCAGCCACGACGTCTGGTCGCCGGAAATCAACCAGATAGTCGCGTCCGTCGACTTCTGCTTGGTCCTCCAGATATTCTTCCCCTTCAGCATCCAGCTCTATCCTCAAGAGTTCCCCGGGAATGACCCCAGAGATTGCCCTCGAGACATTCCCAAGAAAGATGCCTTAACCCTAGGCTGCCTAAACGCAGAGTACCCCGACTCCTTCGGACACTATCGGGAAGCCAAGTTCTCCCAGACCAAACACCATTGGTGGTGGAAGCTACACTTCGTTTGGGATCGAGTCCAAGTCTTGAAGGACCACCAAGGACTCTTATTGCTCATCGAAGAAGACCACTACCTCGCTCCCGACTTCTACCATCTTCTCAAACTCATGGCGTCCCTTAAGAAAGAGCAGTGTCCTGATTGCGACATCTTATCCCTTGGAAGCTACGGACACGTCGGCTACTCCAGCAAAGCCAACAAAGTGGAGGTGAAAGCATGGAAGTCCACCGAGCATAACATGGGAATGGCGCTGAACAGAGACGCCTACCAAAAGCTCCTCCGATGCACCGATGCCTTCTGCACCTACGACGACTATAACTGGGATTGGTCGTTGCAGCACCTTACCGTGACCTGTTTGCCCACGTTCCTGAAGGTCATGGTTAGCGAGGCGCCGCGCGTCTTCCACGCCGGCGACTGCGGGATGCACCACAAGAAGTCTGCTTGCATGCCGTCCACCCAGAAGACGAAGATCGAGAACATTCTCCAGACCAGCGGGAACCAGTTATTCCCCAAACAGCTGCTCATTACAAAGAGACTCCCAGCTTCCGGGGCCAAAGGCGTGGCTCCGCACGTCAAAAACGGAGGTTGGGGAGACATCAGGGACCATGAACTCTGCAAGAGCTACCTTCGATTGCAGTGACTTTGTATTGTTTTTGCATCCTCTAATGAAAGCCTTTAAGAGTTCTTTACAGAGTATTTCTTCCTATTGCCTGTTTTATTGAGATATCCAAATTAAATAAAAAGTACGTGACGTTTGGATTTGATGGCATCATTGAAATGTTATTGTTGTCATATCTATTATTAAACTGCATTTTTCGTGCCATTTCGGAGACGTGTGATTTCAAAAGCATGATTTTTCTTATACGTATGTGCATATATGTGTGTGTATATCTACAGATATAGTGTACTTTTGATCATAATTCCTCCTCGTGTTTATGGTTATGCTATTTTTGATATGCAGATGAACTATTTTCTATGTGCTTGAATGTAACGGACCGTTTTCCAGGTGTAAGGTTCGGCTTCATATTGAACGTATTCCAGTATTAGAATGGTTTTGGAGCTTTTGCAAGACATTAAAATGGCATTGATTATCTGGCAGTTCTCGTTAGCCCCTTATAGACGCTTCGGCCCATTTACACAAGCTTCCGGGTCTCTGGCCTCAATCTTCACAGATCTAACAAAGTGTGGTGAAATAAAGCCTTCGGAGCTAGTTTGGGAGGTTTTAGGAGAAGTATAGGTAGTTATTAGCATAAAATAAAACCATAAACAAAAAAGCATTAACTGAAATTATATATATATAGATACTTATTAGTGCTGTCAAACGATTAATCGCTTCCAAAATAAAAGTTTTTGTTTACATAATATATGTGTATATATAAATACAAACACATGCATGTATATATTTAAGTAAAAATGCTGTTTATATATTAAATATATAATTATGTACATGTAAATATTTTCAAAATATATACTTTAGGTGTGCATTTATATATATATATATATATATACACAAAAACTTTTATTTTGGATGCGATTAATCGTTTGGCAGCACTAATAAATATATATATATATGAAATATAATATATACACATGTATAGTTTCTAATTTTCTCATAAATTTCCCATTTTCAATCAAGTTTAATTTTAAGTACTGAAATTAATTAAATTTAACAAAAACTAACTATATGGACATATTTAAAATATTTTTATAATTTTAATAAATAACATTACAAAACACAAAATGACTAAATTTTTGCAAATATTTTAATGAATTTATAAAAATAAAATCTTAATTCAAAAGATGCACTAAACGTGTTTGACTTTGACGGTGTTAAAAGCGCTTAAGTGTTCATACAATGATAGTCAATGGAATTATTTTTATTAAATATTTTAACTTAATTTAATAATTTTATGATGCTTTCAGCTGCCAATAAAGAGTGCCTTTGCACTTTAGTCTGTATTTCAGTTCAGCTTATTTCTGATCCTGCTTTATAAAGTGCTTTTAGAGGGAAATATCTGCCAGAAGTGCTTCATATCTGAATGTCCAATTCATACATAATTGCATGGTAACAATATTACACATCATATTTTTGAGTAGTTTTCAATGCTTAGTTTTTAAAACATAATCTATCTAAATAAATCATGTCAAATCTCCTGAATGATTTAATATGTGACACTATGAATTTAATATTAGTAGTGAAACGTACGCATTTATTTTAAGTTGATTCACAAAAGCCTGTGATTTTGAATAAGGCCTGTTTGTGTTGGAGTTATTTTGTACAATTAAAGTAGAAAAATACTTGTTAAATACTGAAAAATACTCACTGAACAAAGCATCTTGGCTCACAGTGTTAGTATATTATCCATAACCATAAACTCTACTCTTCTGCACGAAAAAAGCTCTTTCAAATGTTAAACATAACTGAACATTAATAATAGATGTTTCCTTTCACTCAAAAACACTTAAAATAGCACTTAATTGCAATATTTACTCTCCATATTCAGACATACGCAAAGCATGCTGGGAACTAATAATCACAGCTAAAATATAACTGGACAAATTGAGCTAATTCTCTTAAAATAAATAGGTTTATAGCCTTGTTCCCTGATTTGTTCAGTTTAATAACTTCCTTTAGCCTTAAAACTGCTTAAGTATCCCTAAAAGCAATTAAGAAAACATATCTCTTGGTTTTACTGTATTGGTGAAAAGTTCTCAATATTTTCCACACAACACTGAACCAATAATTTAGTTTAATAAAATACACACTATTTTTAATTATCATTAAATAATAATTGTAATATTAATATTAATTTTTGTTTATGAATATTACAAGACAGATTCATTTTTTTACAGTGACACTTACATACTGGTACAAAGTTGAAACTGGGATGTTTTTTATTAGTTAAAGACACTTCGGTGTTTAAGAAAGTGGTGACTGATCATGCAAAAAGATGCAGTGCTAAAGTTTGATTTTAGTGCATTGGTATAAACCAGGCGTTTACCACATGCGCACACACGCACGCACGCACGCACACACACACAAACATTCACACACACGCACTCACTCACACACACACACTCACACACACGCACACACACACAAACACTCACACACACGCACTCACACACACACACACACTCACACACACACACACACACACAAACACTCACACACACGCACTCACTCACACACACACACTCACACACACGCACACACACACAAACACTCACACACACGCACTCACACACACACACACTCACACACACGCACGCACACACACACACTCTCACACACACACACACTCACTCTCACACGCACGCACGCACACACACTCACTCTCACACGCACGCACGCACACACACACATTCACACGCACGCACGCTCACACACACTCATACACATGCACTCACGCACACACACACGCACTCACTCACACACTCATACACGCGCACTCACACACACTCACACTCACACACACACACACACACACACACACACACACACACACACACACTCACTCAAACACTCACACACACACACACACACACTCACTCACACTCGCTCGCTCACTCACTCACTCACACTCACACACTCGCTCGCTTGCACACTCACACACACACTCACTCACATACACACACACACACACTCACTCACACACACACACACACTCACTCACTCACACTCGCTCGCTCACTCACTCACACACACACACTCGCTCGCTTGCACACTCACTCACTCACTCACACGCACACACGCACGCACACACACTTTTTTAATGCATACATGGTTTCTTACCACAATCCTTTCAGCTAATAATTCACTCCACTGAAACGCATCCTATTAATAATTAAATATTAGTGTTAGCAATAATGATAAAATACAGATCAATGCAGCAGAACAGAGATCTGCACGGTGGACTTTAATGCAACAACAAGTAGGATCAAATTTCACTGATTTAAAAACAATATATATATATTTATATAAGACTAGTCAAAAAACAACAACTCTTGATATTTGACCTCATATGTCCTCGTCAGACTCTCTGAAGATGAAATCAACATTGATTTTAAAGCTCATTACTCTCAATGTATTAGTTTTTCTGGAGAAGGGTCTGTCTAAGTGTGTTGTGCTGAAAACACTTCACCTAATTTGGGTTTTCCAGGCAACAACGATCTCCTCTTAAAGATTGCTTGTAAATCTCTTATTGTCAGCAAATCTTGGATTCAACTTCTTTCTTTCAACTAGCACAGGTTTGGTATTGCCTTTTGAAACGGATCTGAGCGCATGCACCTCCGTTTCTGAGAGTTGAATGAGGCCTACAATCAACCAGTTAACAAATAAAAGAGATAAATACTAAACATGCTACGTGAAAGTTGATAAAAAAGATTGACTTCAGGATTTGGTAATAATATAGCAATATTCACACCCCCTCACACACACACACACACAAACCCACACACACTCCCCCCCTCACACACACACACACACTCACCCCCTCACGCACACAAACACACACACCACAGACACACACACACTCACCCCACACACACTCCCCCCCCTCACACACACAAACACCACACACACACACACACACACACTCACCCCCTCACACACACAAACACCACAGACACACACACACACACACCACAGACACACTCCCCCCTCACACACACAAACACCACAGACACACACAGAGACACACACACCACACACACACACACACACAAACCCACACACACCCACCCCCTCACACACACAAACACCACAGACACACAGACACCCCACACTCCCCCACACACCTAAACCCGCACACCACACCCATTCACATACACCCCCCCACACACACACGTTTAGTATGTATTAGTCAATCCGATAACGTTACCTGTGCATTATCAGGAAAAATAAAATCCACTCTTGGTCAAAATGACCAGAACACAAAACGAGTCTTAAATACTGCAAGTGCTGTTCATAAATACCCAATTACAAATGTGCAGATATTAAATCCTTCAGCACGGTTTGCCCTTCAAGACGAATCACTCTGTTGCCACCATGTGTTCAATGCATTCAGTCATATAATGCTAGTGCATATAACCGCTAAGTGCCGATTCATATGATGAGTAATAGCTTATAATGCAAGTGACCAGATATAATTATGTGAATGCACACATCAGTACTACTATTGCTCAGAGTTAGTGATCTGAACTGCATCTGTGCTATAGAAATGAATGAAAACAATGCAATGCATTTTTACTGGAACTGAATGTTCAAAACATAATTATGAGATGCGTCTTTTATCCACAAAACATATTTTCAAAAGCAGATCAGATTGAAATGTGCACCAATCTATGTCCATGAAGATACCCCTTGTGTGTGTGTGTGTGTGTGTGTGTGTGTGTGTGTGTGTGTGTGTGTGTGTGTGTGTGTGTGTGTGTGTGCCAAGACCGCACTGTCTCTCTGCGTTAATTTCCCAATTATAAGAACAATGTCGGGGCACATCAGACGAAAGGGGGGGCGAATGCAAACTCAAGCAGAGAATAAAGCTGTGGTGTAGTGGTTAACGATTTGACCCAGAAACTCTCAAAACTTTAGACATGAATATTGCAAGAGTTGATTAATCATCATCTTTGTAGCCTTGATCAAAACTACGAATGCAACCCAAATTTATAACAATATGTGACGATGCAACCCGGGTCAGATGCTAAATGAACCATGATACGGTTGGGGGGGGGGTATAAGAATGTATCTCTGACTCATGGTATTTTATAACTTTATAATATTAATGTTTAATGTTTACAGCTGGAAACTGAGGAAACGCTATAGTGCTGCTGTGCCATAAGCGCCACCTGCTGTCTGAATGGAAATATGCGTCTGTTTTTGTTTCATGAAGCATATTTTCACAAAGCTATAATTCTGTTTTCGCTTCAGATTTTTATACAATATCATTCAGATTAAAACGGCTCATGATGCATGTTTGGCTCGTGATTAAAATGCGATGGTTGCTTTTAAATGTAACATCCTCAATTTTATTTGTTTTAAAATAAGTGTTGTTATTTGACATATCTCAACTTCACAAAGAAATAATGTGCACTTTATACCTTTAATGCAGCGTGTAAGTGAAAGAAATCATCATGCATTGTGTTGAATCTGAAAGTGCACCGTGTATAAAGTCTCTCAAAAGAAAGAGTCGACTCTGAATCATTTAAACGAGTCGTTTTACAACGAATCTCTGTCGTTAAAAACAAACATAACTATGATTATCTGTAAACTCGCAGATACTGAGAGTGCTCTTTGTTTATCACTAGTAATTGTCTTTATATGTGCTTGTATGTTTTAAAGCTATATGCATATTTATTTTGAATTCTTTAAAATAATTAATTAGTATATTAATTAATCAGGTAACAATTTTAGTAAAAAAAAATTGCCTGCTTATATAATTTAATAAAATAAATTTGAAATAATCGTGATATCGAATCGTTGACATGATAATCGTTCAACCCCCCCCCCAATAATCACAGGTTTAGTGTTTCTTTAAGCACTGATTGATCGCAGGCTTCATTGATTCGAGCTCATTAGCATAATTAGTGGATAATTTTGTCAATGCTCACTCAAACACTGAGACGTACGCAGACACACAAAACCTGTGCTTAAATCCAAGATTTGGAGATAATATAGCATAACGACACCAAATAAGCTAAACAATGAATTATGTGCACCACACAAGAGTTCAATTATTATATTCAAACTCACAAAACAAGCCAAACATATGCTTAAGGTCATTTTAATAGTATATATATATATAAATTCCTCTGTATTAGAAATACAACTGTCTTCTATTGTGTGTAATTGTTATCTCGATCCATCATAAATCCGTAATTTACAATATTTACACATTTTACATGAACCCGTTTCGTTTGAAACAATTAAAATAGATGTTCAGAAATGATATCTAGTTCTCTTTATACTTAAACAGCATTTCCAGCGAGTCCTGCAAGACTGTAAAGACGTTTCTTCTAATTATTTAGTGCAAATTATCCTCCTCTAGTTTTATTTCAACATCCAGCGCTGATGAAGCATCACGTCGTTACCCAAACGCGGTTTTCTTCCAACGCAATTATGAGAAAAACACAGTTTCATTAATAAGTGCAAAAACACACGATCGGTCTGTTTGCTCTGAGCTCAGAAATCCAGGACAAAGAAAAACATTCGGTCAACTACGTATAAATAACGAACAAGACTAATTACTAATCAGTTTGAGCTGCCGAGAACGTCATATTTCACCCCAAAAGATCATTCGTTTTCATTATCTTCATGGCAATTCTCAGTCGCTTATTACATGTGAAAACATTGTGATACAGTACAGTGAAAACCTCTTTTAATTAATCTTAATTAAACACTATCATGGTACTTACAGGTGTACTTCACAACGTGTTGCATCACAGTAACAAGACTTAGCCATGAAAATAATGCATAAAACCATAACGGTCCTAAAAATATAAGCTTTGCTTTGTTTATGTTCTTTGTTGATTTTAGGGTGTAATATGATCTCGACTGGCTTCGGCGTGAATATTAAACACGTGTTCCTCAGCAAACATGATGACAGAGATTGATGTAATGCGTCCAGCAGCTATACGACCGTCCCGCTGGGGGAGTTGCCCGGGTTTTGGGACGACAATAGACCCTAAAGAGACACAAAATGGAGAAAAAGTTAAGAAATTAATACTTTTATTCAGCTAGGATGCATTGAAGTGATCAAAAGTGCCAGTAAAGACATTCATAATGTTACTTTTTCGAATAAAGTCACTCTGTAAATCCTGAAAAATCTAATATATCACAAAAATATGACTGTTTTCGACATTGATAATAATCAGAATTTTTTTTTGGGAGATCATGTGACACTGAAGACTGGAGTAATGATGCTGAAAATACAGCTTTGATCACAGAAATAAATTATAGTTTAATATAGACTCACTTAGAAAACAGCTAGTTTAATTAGTAATAATATTTCACATTTTTACTGTATTTTTGATCAGCCCTGATGAGCAAAAGAGACTCCCAAACGTTTAAATTAATTGACAAATACACTAATTTTAAATCTCAACCCAAAAGTCGCTACGCACCACTTTTCCGGGCCGTGCCCACGTGCAAACGAATCCCTCCTGACAGGCCGTGACCAAACAGTCCTCGAGGAAGATCAACACCGTGAGTCTCTCGTGGGCGACTTTCTTACAAACCAGCGGCTCCAGCAGCGGGATCTCCTCCATGCGCGGACACGACGTCGTTCCCAGCGTCTTCGCGCCGTCCGTTTTAGCCGCTCGCGCGCCGATGATCTGATTCAGCTTATCGCTGCTCTTGTTGCTAATGTAGCTTAAGCTGTGATTGCGTTTGTGCTCCTTTTCCTGATTCCGCTCCTTACGCACTTCGTGCAAAGCTAGCGTCGCGAACTTGCTGACGCCTGTCGCGATCAAAGCGCTGTCGACGATGCTGGTTGGTTTGTTGCTGTTTGGGCTGCTGACCGTCGAGTGCTGCACACTATTCGAGCGCGGTAGCGAAGAGTTCGCGCTATTGTTTCCGTTAGCGCCGGTTTCCGCGCTCATTGCGTTGGTTTGAGTCCTCGTTCTGGATAACGGAAACAGAACGTCTTCTGTAAGGTCCCATAAGCAGAGTTGAGTGTCCTGACCGACCGAGCCAAACCGGTACGTCACGCTACCGTTCGTAGAGTTTTGTTTGGATAGTCTAGATTGCGCGCTATTCGCGCGTTCGCGATTTCCGTTGAATTGCGCGATGTCTTCGTCGCTTCCACTAAACTCCGCCGGCGCGTCGCAATCCTGAACGCTAGTGATGCAATGATCGAACGCAACGACGCTCACCCACGATTTGTGCCCTCGTCCGCGCGCGACGACCCTTCCGTCCGAAAACGACCAAACCGTGACGAGATCGTCTTCCCCGCCGGTTACGATGAATCGTCCGTCGGGGCTCCAACAAACGCACAACAGCCCACCGAAGTAGCTTTTCATCGTGCCTCGTAGCTCTGTCGCGTCGAAGCTGAAGACGCGAAGGAATCCATCCTGACTGACGCAAGCCAGGAACTTTCCATCGGGCGAGAAAGCGATTTCGTTAACCGCGCCGTCGCCCACCGTCCAGCGGAGGAGAGGGTTGCGGGTGGACTTGCTCTTGCCGGTGTGAACGGCGTAGCTCTCGCCTTGCTTTAGCAGCTGGTAATGCGGCGCAGTCGTTCCACAGGTGTGCTCCACATTGTACAGGTACAAACAGCCGCTCCCATGAGCCACCAGGAACAGGTGCTCCGACCCCGGGACCCACTTTACACACGTCACCGCGGACTTGTCGATTAGTCTCTGTCTCAGAAACAAAAGAGCGGCAGAATTACAAAACATGCAAAAATAGATTTAATGTTGCTTCAATCTAAACAATGAAAAATCTTAATGTTCTAAAATAGATTAAATTTTCTTAATATAATTTTTTTTTTTTATACAATTATTTATTGGCATTAATCAAAGGCATTACAATTTAGTGTCTTTAAAATAAAAGTCCTAAATTACATAATTAGCCTTTTTTTGTTGTTGTTTTTTTTTACTGTCACGTCAGATCACTAACGTCACAACTAGGTTAAATCCAATTAATTTTATTAATGTCAAATAAACAGATTTATTAATTTATTTCTCTAAACAAATACATAAAGTGCATACATATACACACACACATGTATATATCTGTTTATCAAATTTAGCATTCTAACAAGCCTTAAATCACTTTATTATTATTATTATTGTTTTGTTTTTACTGTGACGTAATGGTCATAACATGAAATGTATTAAAAAAAAAAAAAAATTATAATTTATTTAATTTCAAACAATATTTTTTTTTAATTTATGCAAAGACCATACAATTGAGCAAATTAAGATAAAAGCCTTAAATCACATAATTATTTTTTTCCACACTTCACAATAAAGTTACATCTGTTGCAAAACAAATTATAAAAAATAAAATAAAGGTCCAAATATAGATTTAATTTTCTTAATGTAAAGTATAATGTATTTATTTTTATTTATTATATTAGAAAGACAATGAAAATGTAAAATCACATAATTATTTTTTCCACACTTAATCACTGACTTCACAATAAAGTTAAATCTGTGTTGTTGCAAAAGAATTATCAGAAATAATATAAAATAATAGATTTCATTTTCTTAATGTAAAGTATTATTTTATTTTATTTTTATATTAGAAAGACAATGAAAATGTATCTTCTTTACCATAAAAACCTTAAATCACACAATTAGTTAATGTAATTTTCGGTCAGAAACCTGAAGATTTGATCTAGTCCAGTCATAAAACAAGATTATTAAACAAGCCTGGGTTACTTCAGTTAGTCTGACTTATTGTAAGTTGATCTGGTTCAAAATAAGTCAGACTAACTGAAATAAACCAGGCTTGTTTGGTAACAACTAGAGACCGACCGATATACCGGTTTACCGAAACCACACAGTCAGACGTTTTCATAATCTAGACAAAAACATTTTAATAATTCTGATAAAACAGTTAAGAAATGCAATAAAATACGATGTTTTGTTTGTTATAGCTTATTTCAATATTCCAGAGAATATTATTCTTCACTCTTTAGTCTATTAAACAGCGTTTAAACCTAAAACTGTAGTTTATAATGACTTTATTTTCTCCATTTGAAAACATTATTTTGCTTATTGTTAATATCAGTGTTGCTGATGGTGCTTTTTATAAATAAAATATTTTATTGTTATAATTTGAAGATTAAAATTTACATGAAAGACATTTTTTGTTGTTGTTAAGACGACTGAAAGAGAAGAATGGACTTCAATCTTTATAACAGTAAATAATATCGGTTATCGGATACATAAACATGCAAATAATCAATATCGGTCGATCACTAGTAACAACCCTGACTGAACTAGGTTAAACCGGTTTAGGTTTAATCTCAAACAAACACGTCCAGGACTCACGTCTTCATTAAAAAGCTTGCTGGTTTCCTTTTTGATGGGGTCAATGAGCTGTACTTGCCCTGCAGAGAAGCCCACGAGCAGCGAGACGCTCTCCGCCGTCGCCGTCAGCGCGTTGGAGTCGTGACACGTGGGGAGCGTTCCTTTATAGATCCGCTTGTCTACGGGCTTGCTCATGTCAGCCGCCTGTGACATCAGAAATAAGAGCAAGCATGATGTTAGGCTAAAGAAAGGCTCACTAATGCACACACGTGATCATCAGTATAACCTGGGCTGCACTTAATATTATTAGCAAATGATGCTGTAAACACAGATTATGGAATAATATTATCCAAGGGCATTTTGCAACAGGTAACCTGCCCCAAAACTCATGCATATCTGCCTGTAAAATGATATTTTAGATGCACTTTACATGTTAATGGTATCGTAAACACAATAGTTTGCACTCGACAGCCTTCCCAACATAATGCAGCAGGTAACCCATCCCCAAAAATCATATATTGAATGAATGTGCTTTATATTCTAGGATGCATTAACACATAAACTGTGCTTAGAAAAGTATTCACATAAAGATACCACAGAATGTAGATATTAGCCACCTAACATCACACATAAACCCTGGACCTGGTCTAATGCAGTGTATTTTAGGGTGCATTTACATAAATCATTTTTAGATGATGCTGTAAACATAAATTATGCAACAGGTTACAAACCCCAAACCTCACGCATATGCCAAAATCTGCTTACAATAACAGTGCATAGGATTTTTAGGATGCACAACACAAAGGTTTACACTAAACAGCTTTTCTACACAATGCAACAGAAGATTTATAAAAACGTTTCAATTAAGAACATGGTTGCAAATATATATGTAAGTTACAGGACTGTGTAGAGCACAAAACAAGACTGTAGTAATAATTATTTAAGCCGAAAATTACAAAATAGTGTATACGTACTGTATTTAAACATCGCGCGTTACTCTAGATCTACGACTACAGATTATGTTCCGGACTACAACTGTACTTAAACATCACGCGACAGGTTTAACCGCGTGCGTGACTCTGGATCTGATGATATCGGTGAATGCACGGTGTGTTTACATGCAACTTGAGTTGTACACATGATTTAAACACAATGCACGTTATTTTTGCACATGCATTAACAGCTGTATTGACATAAACTCATTTAAAGCGGTCGAAAGAGTCCCAGCCAGCAGCTGTCAAGCCGTTACCTTCCTGACGCCTTTATAGATGTAAAAGTAAAGCTCCCGGCCCACATTGAAACAGACTCTCTCGCCGTTCCCGGACTGGTCGTTCACGTTCACGAACGAGACTTTGACCGGGTTCGAGCCCTGCGAGTTGAACGGCACGCGGTTCGGTCGGCTGTACTCGGAGTTCGGCAGGAGTTTGTAGACGCCCTCCCGTGTGCTGAAGTGAGTTTTAATATCGTTCGCCTCCTTCCCACCTCCCTCCGCCGCCATCTTCCACATTAGTATTCATTCCGCTTCGTGCACGAGCACGCGCGCGCGAGACCGACAGCGCTGCGCGTTCACGGACGTCCGGTGAGAGGTCAAATTGAGGTTGCACAAATATTGCAAATTAATACACAGCAAAGGATACAGAAGAAAGACGCATTTGTTCTATCGTTGCATTATGCAAATAACAAAAAAATTAAATATGTTTTCCAAAAATATTTTCTACAAATAAATGTATTTACAAATATTTTATGCATATTTTAAACTATTTTAAATGTTATATTTTAAACATACAAATTATCATAAAATGTATACAGAAGAAAGACTCTATCATTGCATTATGCAAATAAAAAAAAAATATATATTTTTTTTTTTCAAATATATGAAAAAATATTTTCTACAACTAAATTTATTTACACATATTTTATGGCGATTTTAAATGTTACATTTTAAACATGCTAATTATTATACAAAGGATACAGAAGACAGTTAAATATTATTTATTAACATAAAATGATTTCTATAAATGAACTTATTTACAAAAATATTTTTGGCTATTTTAAAATATTTTGCATAACATAATATAAATGTAAATATAAAACATAAATATAAAAAACATAAATATAAAATATAAATATAAAAAACATAAATATAAAACATAAATATAAAAAACATAAATATTAAATATAAATATAAAACATAAATATTAAAAACATAAATATAAATATAAAACATAAATATTAAAAACATAAATACAACATATAAATATAAAACATAAATATAAAAAACATACATATTAAATATAAATATAAAACATAAATATATTATTAAAAGCATTTAAATATATATTTGGCCAGATTTATTTATACATTTTTTGCAGTAGTTACTGATTTTGATGATTAATAAACATTAACATTGTTCTCATTCTTAAGACAAAAGAACAGAAATAATCCGATTATAAATAAAGTTTTTATAATGCAATTCTGGTCAAAATAAATCGATTAAAATAATGTATGCATATTTTTCCCCTTCTGTGATATTTACAGTAAACATGCAAATTAATACACAGCAAAGAATACAGCTGCTCTATTTGCATTATACAAAACACACTTAAATATGTTTAAATATTATGTATCAGCATAAAACATTTGCATTTTTTTAAATATTAAAAAAATATATTTTCAAAATAAATTCACGTCAAAATATTTTCTACAAATACATTCATTTAAAAAATATATTTTTGGCTATTTTAATATATATTTTAATTTTTTAAAACATAAATATATTTTTTTAAGCATTTACTTTATGTATTTTTGCCGTAGTTACTGATTTTGATGACTATTGATGCACATTGACATTCTTAGCATTTTGAAGACATGAAAACAGAAATAATCCGAATATTATGCATTTATCCTATATTTACAAATATATTTTTGGCTATTTTAAAATATTTTGTATTTTTTAAAAACATAAATATATTTTTGAAAAGCATTTAAATATATATTTGGCCAGCTTATTAGTTATATTATGCCTTTATCGTCACTTATGCTCAAAATAAATCGATAAAAAGCCCGATTTATGCATATTTTTCACTTTCTGTGTGGATGTGACATTTCCACTAAACATCACATATAAGTTTCAGTCTCATACTTCGCCCTTGTTTTTCAAGTTTCTCTCATAAATGCGATTTTTAAAGTATAAATGTCATAATACATCAAGTCAAGCAGCTTGCTACGTTGAATGTCGCGTTACGTACGCGTTACCTAATTAATATTCATGACGCACGACGTGTCACGTGCGTCGAGCAAAAGTGAAGAGAAGACGCAAACTAATCGCATTTGACAAAAATATTAGCTTTTGAGCACTCACTATAAAGCTTTCAAAGTATGTACATCCATACTCGTTATATTTCAAGCACGATTTAAACGAGAGAGTAAAAGAAACATAAATAATGTGACTGTATAGTACAGTTCGTCACTTCTAAACAGATAAAATGGCGCTAGCTGCTGCAAGAAGAGACCGATACGAGTGAAATATAACCCAGGACGGACCTCTGCTGAGTTCACCGAGGTGTGTGCTTCTGGAAACACACTGCTTGTCTCAGAGAAAGTGCTGGAAACCAGTGCAGTCCTCCTCTGGTCAGAAAACGACTGGACTGTTCCAGACTCAGATCAGCTCTTACACAAAAGGGCTTTAGCACTATTTACATCCATTTAATTACACGGAATGCACGAGTACACGTACAAACACTGCTGTAGTCGATTTACAAAGCAGGATGTGTATAGATGCTACAAAAGTGTCATTACCCAATAAATAAACCAATAAAAACATCCACAAATATTTGTGTTTTTTTACCTGTGCAGCTCATTTTGAATTTAACCGGTCAAACTGACTCTTTTTTATTTGTTGTGTAAGCTTTTTTTTCATTAATTATTATTATAATTTTTTTTTTAAGTGAAATGTTTAACAAATATATATATTGAAAAAATATTTATGTTTTTAAAAGATACAAAATATTTTAAAATAGTCAAAAATATATTTGTAAATATAGGATAAAGGCATAATATTCGGATTATTTATGTTTTCATGTCTTAAAAATGTTAAGAATGGTCAATGTGCATCAATAATCATCAAAAATCAGTAACTACGGCAAAAATAAATAAATAAATGCTTTAAAAAATATATTTATGTTTAAAAAATATTTTTAAATAGCCAAAAATATATATTTTTAAAATAATTTATTTGTAGAAAATATTTTGACGTTAACATATTTAGATTTTTTTTTATATATATTTAAAATTGTATTATTATTATTATTTTGTTGAAGAAAGCTGGTAACCAAACAGCCATTAAATTCCAAAAATAAATATATTTTTTTCTCTATACAATGGAAGTCAATGGCTACCGTCAATTATTTGATTAATTTATTTATTTATTTTACCAGACAAGTTAATTTAGAACGAGTTCTTATTTCATATAATTAATATCTCATGAGAAGCCTACAAACATATATTACAATACATAAAAGAAAAATAATAGAATCTCAGTTAAACATTTACAGGTCGCACTTACTAGTAATAGTTTAGTCTCTTTGTAGCACATCATTTGGGCCAGCAAATGACCATACTCGTTTTCTTTCTAGGAATAGTCAAGCACATTTAATTACATGATCTAATTGCAGTAAAATGAGGTTTTGAGCAACGCACATTCTCCTCTTGTGCTCAACAGAAGAAAGAAACACACACAGGTTTGGCACAACTGAGCAAATAAATGATTACAGGATTGTTATTGTAGGGTTAGGGTTATTATTTTGGGGTAAGTTGCATGGAAACCAATGAGGGTCATTGACTCACAACACAACTGGGTCATAATTTCAACACAAGCAGGCCTACCAGAATGCACTCGAATGCACTCGAATGCATCAGGATGCATGGGAACCTTATCTCGTGTGAATTCTGGCACCTCAGTTCAAAGCCTGGGATATTTCCCAATCTTACGTAGCCAATGAGCATTCGAGATTCGCTCGCTGACCGGCCCATGTGACACGCGGAACGCTCTGGCCTTGATTGACAGACACCTCTTGGGACTCCCAAAAAGGACAAAAGGGGTATATGGTAGTGGACTCGGCTCGTCTCGGCCCGCCGGTCTTACTTTAGCTCTCTGACACCCCTCCTTACTGTAGTGGACATTCCTTCTGGAACGTTCTCAATGGGGGGGGGTTCGAGAAACTTTGCTCACAAGTATATAAAGGCTGAAGAAGGCCCGATGCTCGGCAGATAAAGCAAAGCAGCGACGAGAAGTCGACGAACTCAAAGCAGACTCCAGTGGAGTAAACGCCAGAAGACTTTCTGCACAGACCTTTTATACAGAAGACAATCATCACGGTAAGAGGAATGCAATTCCACATATTACATCTGTAACTTACACTGCTTTTTATTTTACTTCTAAATTAAAAATATGTTAAAATTGTAGCAGAAGATTTTTTTTTCTTTATTCATTTGCGTTTTCTCAATTTTATAACATAACTAATTATTTCAAACATTGTCAGAATCCTCACATTCAAAATTAAAGCCAAAAAATGTAAGAAGATCCAATGGGTTTCATTCAGAAGCTAAGAGCACATGCTCCAGGAGAAGCCTGACGACAGCTGTGGCTTTTCAGACCATTTCTTTTCAACCATTTCAGATTCAAAATCTGATCCTACAAATGAGAATAGGTCATATTACACTAGTAAAACCCCCAAAATGGGGTATAAAGATACTTTATGTGGCATTATTGCACCATTTGCCTTCTGTGACATGTGACACTCCTTCCCCTTTAAACTCGTAGTGACAGCTGCTGATGGGGGGGGGGGGGGTCAGCTGCTGATGGTGGGGGGGGGGGATGGGTCAGCTGCTGGAGCGGGGGAGGGGGGGCGGTCAGCTGCTGGGGGGGGGGGGCGGGGGGGGCTCAGCTGTTGCTTATTATCATTCACTCAACGTTTAAGGGCTTTTGGCCAAAGATACAGGTTACTTACGTGCATTTTGAAAATCTAACAATATATTATTTATTTATTTTTCCCACCTTTTAGTTTAGGAATAATCTGCCGTTTTAATTCATATTTTATGATTAAGTGATGAAAGTAATAAAAGCATTGGACCACAGAACATTTGTAGTATGACATATTTGTGACCTTGCCTAGCATTTATAATTATTCAAATATCACTATTCACTATAATTATTCACGTTATCGTTCCAAATTTTATATTTAGAACTGGATTATTATAGTTAACTAAAATTAAAATTAAATCTATAAAATCTTTATTTTTTTTTTAAACATAATATGAAATATTTGTGACCTTGCTGATTATATATAAATTAGTATTTATAATGATTCAAATATCACTATTCACTAAAATTATTCACGTTATCGTTCCAAATGTTATATTTAGAACTGGATTATTAATTAAATCTATAAAATGAAAAAAAATTATAATTACAAAATAAAATATGAAAAACGTGGACTTATTTTATTTTTCCAAGGGAACATTTCTCGTTTTAATTTAGTTTAACTTTATGTACTACAATAATTAAAGCTGAAATAAAAATCAATAATTAATAAATGCTATATAGACAAATTTTAAATAACGAATAAAAACAACAAAAATGCACAACAAATTTATTTTTTTAACTTAAATAAAAATAAAAATGCACATGAAAAACATACAATTCTAATTCCAAATACTATAATAGTATCTCAATGATACTAAAATAACACTGATTTTGACAAAGTACCAAAGTTAATTTATATTTTCTAAATCAACTTTTTAGCTGAAAGCTTTAATCAGTAAAAATTAGCTATTTATAATATGGAGATGAATGTATTGAGAGCATGAGTAGAATATTGTACCACATAACTATTTATATACAAATATTTTGTACTATCAGAGGACTATAAAAGAGATTAAAATAATTATTTAAAAAAAACAGGTGTCCTTCCAACACACATATTTAGTAAGAATTACTAAAGGATAGGCTATGCTCAGAAATCTATTTAAATGAAATACATTACATGTAATGCTTTATATTCCAGAATCCTTATTTATAAACTGTATTTATGCAGATGCCGGAGAACGCCACGCAGCCCATGATGGAGGATGAAGCGGAGACCTTTGCCTTCCAGGCTGAGATCGCTCAGCTGATGTCTCTCATCATCAACACCTTCTATTCCAACAAAGAGATCTTCCTCAGAGAGCTCATCTCCAACTCTTCAGATGTGAGTCAGTCAGTGCGTTCTCCATTCATGCACCAGTATTGGTTCCAAAATTCACAATAACACAATGCATATCTTCAAAACAGGCATTGGACAAGATCAGATACGAGAGCTTGACAGACCCAAGCAAACTCGACTCATGCAAGGACCTTAAGATTGAACTCACCCCCAATCTGAAAGAGCGCACGCTCACAATCGTCGACACCGGCATCGGCATGACCAAAGCAGACCTCATCAACAACCTGGGCACCATCGCTAAATCCGGCACGAAGGCCTTCATGGAGGCTCTGCAGGCCGGAGCGGACATTTCCATGATCGGTCAGTTTGGTGTGGGTTTCTATTCGGCCTACTTGGTGGCTGAGAAAGTCACGGTCATCACCAAACACATCGATGACGAGCAGTACATCTGGGAGTCTGCTGCTGGTGGTTCCTTCACAGTGAAGCTAGACAACGGTATGAGCCCTCATAAGTGTTTTATCTGTTTGTCTAAAAGTACTGAGCTTGACATATGTATTTGTTTTGGAATTGCAGGCCCATCCATTGGACGTGGCACCACCGTCATTCTCCACCTTAAAGAGGATCAATCCGAATATGTTGAGGAGAAGCGCATCAAAGAAGTTGTGAAGAAACACTCTCAGTTCATCGGCTACCCCATTACGCTCTTCGTAAGTGCTTGTACTTTGGTACCAGAACTGCAAACCTTGGTTCCTCTCAGCTTGAACAAATAAAGCACCAATCTTCATCTTGCAGGTTGAGAAACAGAGAGAGAAAGAGGTTGACCTTGAAGAAGGAGAAAAGGAGGAGGAGGTGGCGGCCGGCGATGAGAAAGACAAACCCAAGATTGAGGACTTGGGCGCTGATGAAGATGAAGACACCAAAGACGGCCAGAACAAGAGGAAGAAGAAGGTCAAGGAAAAGTACATTGATGCTCAAGAGCTCAACAAGACCAAGCCCCTTTGGACCCGTAACCCCGATGATATCACTAACGAGGAGTACGGCGAGTTCTACAAGAGTTTGAGCAACGACTGGGAGGATCACCTGGCCGTTAAGGTTGGTATGAATATTGAGTCAAAAATGGATGGAGAGCTTTTCGAGTAGACAAGATGATTAAGCCACCAATCGTCTTGTTTTTAAATCACCAATCGTCTTGATTTTAAACCACCAACCGTTTTGTTTTTAAGCCACCAATCGTCTTGATTTTAAAACACAGATCGTCTAGTTTTTAAACCACCAATTATCCTGTTTTTAAATCGCCAACCATTTTGTTTTTAAACCAGCAATCGTCTTGATTTTAAACCACCAATCGTCCCATTTTTAAATCGCCAACCATTTTGTTTTTAAATCACCAATCGTCTTGATTTTAAACCACAATCATCTTGATTTTAAATCACCAATCGTCTAGATTTTAAACCACCAATCGTCTTGATTTTAAACCACCAATCGTCCCATTTTTAAATCGCCAACCATTTTGTTTTTAAATCACCAATCGTCTTGATTTTAAACCACCAATCGTCTTGATTTTAAACCACCAATCGTCTTGTTTTTAAACCACCAATCTTCTTGATTTTAAACCACAATCATCTTGATTTTAAATCACCAATCGTCTAGATTTTAAACCACCAATCGTCTTGATTTTAAACCACCAATCGTCTTGATTTTAAACCACCAATCGTCTTGATTTTAAACCACCAATCGTCTTGATTTTAAACCACCAATCGTCTTGATTTTAAACCACCAATCGTCTTGATTTTAAACCACCAATCGTCTTGATTTTAAACCACCAATCGTCTTGATTTTAAACCACCAATCGTCTTGATTTTAAACCACCATTCGTCTTGATTTTAAACCACCAATCGTCTTGATTTTAAACCACCAATCGTCTTGATTTTAAACCACCAATCGTCTTGATTTTAAACCACCAATCGTCTTGATTTTAAACCACCAATCGTCTTGTTTTTAAATCACCAATCGTCTTGATTTTAAACCACCAATCGTCTTGATTTTAAACCACCAATCGTCTTGTTTTTAAACCACCAATCGTCTTGATTTTAAACCACCAATCGTCTTGATTTTAAACCACCAATCGTCTTGATTTTAAACCACCAATCGTCTTGATTTTAAACCACCAATCGTCTTGATTTTAAACCACCAATCGTCTTGATTTTAAACCACCAATCGTCTTGTTTTTAAATCACCAATCGTCTTGATTTTAAACCACCAATCATCTTGATTTTAAACCACCAATCGTCTTGTTTTTAAACCACCAATCGTCTTGATTTTAAACCACCAATCGTCTTGTTTTTAAAACACAGATCGTCTTGATTTTAAACCACCAATCTTCTTGTTTTTAAATCACCAACCGTTTTGTTTTTAAATCCCCAATCGTCTTGATTTTAAACCACCGATCGTCTTGATTTTAAACCACCAATCGTCTTGTTTTTAAAACACAGATCGTCTTGATTTTAAACCACCAATCGTCTTGATTTTAAACCACCAATCGTCTTGATTTTAAACCACCAATCGTCTTGATTTTAAACCACCGATCGTCTTGATTTTAAACCACCAATCGTCTTGATTTTAAACCACCAATTGTCTTGATTTCAAACCACCAATCGTCTTGTTTTTAAATCACCAATTGTCTTGATTTCAAACCACCAATCGTCTTGATTTTAAACCACCAATTGTCTTGATTTTAAACCACCAATTGTCTTGATTTCAAACCACCAATCATCTTGATTTTAAACCACCAATCGTCTTGATTTTAAACCACCAATCGTCTTGATTTCAAACCACCAATCGTCTTGATTTTAAACCACCAATTGTCTTGATTTTAAACCACCAATTGTCTTGATTTCAAACCACCAATCGTCTTGATTTTAAACCACCAATCGTCTTGATTTTAAACCACCAATTGTCTTGATTTCAAACCACCAATCGTCTTGATTTTAAACCACCAATCGTTTGATTTTAAACTTCTTGATTTTAAACCACCAATTTTCCAAACCACCAATCGTCTTGATTTTAAACCACCAATCGTCTTGATTTTAAACCACCAATCGTCTTGATTTCAAACCACCAATCGTCTTGATTTTAAACCACAATCATCTTGATTTTAAACCACCAATCGTCTTGATTTTAAACCACAATCGTCTTGATTTTAAACCACCAACCGTTTTGTTTTTAAATCACCAATAGTCTTGATTTTAAATCACCAATCGTCTTGATTTTAAACCACCAATCGTCTTGATTTTAAACCACAATCGTCTTGATTTTAAACCACCAACCGTTTTGTTTTTAAATCACCAATAGTCTTGATTTTAAATCACCAATCGTCTTGATTTTAAACCACCAATCGTCTTGATTTTAAACCACAATCGTCTTGATTTTAAACCACCAACCGTTTTGTTTTTAAATCACCAATAGTCTTGATTTTAAACCACCAATCGTCTTGATTTTAAACCACCAATTGTCTTGTTGTTGCAGCACTTCTCAGTTGAGGGCCAGTTGGAGTTCCGCGCTCTATTGTTTGTACCCAGAAGAGCCTCTTTTGACCTTTTCGAGAACAAGAAGAAGAGAAACAACATTAAGTTGTACGTCCGCAGGGTCTTTATCATGGACAACTGCGAGGATCTCATTCCAGAATATCTCAGTAAGCATCTCAAGAATTAAATGACTAGATATTATACATCTGATGTCGATACGACCCGAGATTTCAGATGTTAACGAGTTAAAATTTCCTCCCAGACTTCATCAAGGGTGTCGTGGACTCTGAGGATCTGCCTCTCAACATCTCCAGAGAGATGCTTCAGCAGAGCAAGATCCTTAAAGTCATCCGTAAGAACCTGGTCAAGAAGTGCATGGAGCTCTTCACCGAACTCTCCGAGGACAAAGACAACTACAAGAAGTGCTACGAGCAGTTCTCCAAGAACATCAAGGTGTGTGTGTTTTTTGAATAGTTATGGAAATCATAGATGAGATACTTTTGATATATTTCCAAGCTAAAATGGCTTTTCCCAATTGTAGCTGGGCATCCATGAAGACTCTCAGAACCGGAAGAAACTCTCCGAGCTGCTTCGCTATTACACATCGGCTTCTGGAGACGAGATGGTGTCCCTCAAGGAATATGTGTCTCGCATGAAGGACAGTCAGAAGCACATCTACTACATTACTGGTTAGTAGTTGGCTAATTCATTTTTAAATGTTATTTTAACACAGATCACGTTCTTACAAACCTTGCTCGTCTTCTCCAAAGGTGAGACCAAAGATCAGGTAGCCAACTCTTCTTTCGTGGAGCGCCTGCGTAAAGCCGGTCTGGAGGTGATCTACATGATCGAGCCCATCGATGAATACTGCGTACAGCAGCTGAAGGAATACGATGGTAAAAACCTGCTATCAGTGACAAAGGAGGGTCTGGAGCTGCCTGAGGACGAGGAGGAGAAGAAGAATCAGGAAGAGCTGAAGACCAAATATGAGAACTTATGCAAGATCATGAAAGACATTCTGGACAAAAAGATTGAGAAGGTATGAGCCGTTAGCATACTAGACTTTGATTTGGAAGTGAATACTCTTCAGAGCCGTTAAATAATAGTGTATCCAAACAGGTCACCGTCTCAAACCGTCTGGTGGCTTCGCCTTGCTGCATCGTCACAAGCACATACGGATGGACGGCCAACATGGAGAGGATCATGAAGTCTCAGGCCTTGAGGGACAACTCCACCATGGGCTACATGACCGCTAAAAAGCACCTAGAAATCAACCCCGTCCATCCCATCGTCGAGACACTCAGAGAGAAAGCAGAAGCTGACAAGAACGACAAGGCAGTGAAAGACTTGGTGATCCTGCTGTTCGAGACCGCCTTGCTCTCCTCTGGATTCACCCTGGAAGACCCACAAACACATGCTAACCGCATCTACAGGATGATCAAACTTGGTCTTGGTAAGTTGGATAACAACAAAAGTTATACATTTAAACACAAGGGCCTAGAGTATATCACTGTTATTAATGCATTATTAATGCATTAATGGTTATTGGTAACGCCCATCAAAAAAATCAGTCCACCACTACACTCTTAATAATTAAAGTTCATTATCGGCATCTAGAACTTTTAACATCAATGGAACCTTTCCAATGCATAGCGGGGTGAAAAAAGTTTCTTTAGAACATTAAAATGTTCTTAAAATGGATCTTTTAAGAATTATCCACTAAAACATATCAGTCCAACAAATAAAGGTTCTTTATTGGCTTTGATGGTTCCACGAAGAACCTTTAACATTCATGGAACCTTTCCATTGCACTAAATGTTCTTTTTAATGGAAAAAAGTTTATTAAGATCATTAAATTTGTCTTCACACTTATTTAATATGGTTCTTTTAAGAATTATCCACTAAAACATGTTGGTCCACCATGACGCTCTTGGGTCATTATTGGCTTTGCTGGTTCCATGAAGAACCTTTAGCATCACCTTTCCATTGCATTAAAGGTTTTTATTCATGGAAAAGGTTATTTAGATTATTAAACTGTTTTTGACAGCAATAAAAATGGTTATTTTAAGAATCATCTACTAAAACATATTGGACCACCATTAGACTCTTAAAAATAAAGGGTCATTATTGGCTTTGATGGTTTCATGAAAAACCTGTAACATCCATGAAACTTTCCATTGCACTAAAAGTTATTTTTTAATGGACAAAAAGTGTCTTTAGATCACTAATAAAACAAATAAAAACACTAACTAACAATCTACACTAAAAAAAAGGTTATTTTAAGAATTGTCCAATGAAAAGTTCTATGGGAACCCCAAAATGGTTCTTCTATTTTTAAGGATGTAGTGACAAATGAAATTTAATTGTAGAAAATGACTTAATTATATGTAATCTCTTCTCTTTCAGGCATTGATGACGATGACTCTGCTGTAGAAGACATTACACAACCCGCTGAAGAAGATATGCCAGTTCTGGAGGGCGACGAGGACAGTTCTAGAATGGAGGAAGTCGACTAAAGAGTTTTAGTAGAAATAGCCCTAAATTGTTAATGTATTTAATTTATTGTTTTTGTAAAAACAATCTCCACATCCCAAAGTGAACGTTAACAAGCCAATTCAATTTTTAGTAATGTTTTTTTGTGTAGTTACTGTACCAGAAAATTTAATTTTCTGAGCTTTTCTAATACAAGCTGTTTTTTTTGTAAACCTGACTTGAACGTTTTTAATAAATGACTTGATAAATATGATCTGGAGTCAGTCTTTATTACTTTTGATTTCCCAAACAATCTAGAAATTTCCTCTCCCTCAGTCTTGTTTCCCGCCCCTTTTAACGGTTCAAATAGAGACGGTGGATGATTGACAGCAGAGCCCCTCCCCCTGCGCCCAGAGGAAAGCGTTAAGAAGATTCGAGAGATTTCTAGAGCGTCCGCGTTCTCGAGCTCTCCCGTCAGGACGTATAAAAGCGCGCCACATACGCCAGTGACGTAACGCACGCGATAGGATCTCCCAAAGCTCAGTGACAGCTGAGGAGAAAACTCTCACAGGCTTAACGGAGGATCGCTTTATCTAATTCACTCGAATAAACCATTCAAGGTAAGAATATAGAATCAGAATAACATCCCAATTCACTACCATTCAACTTATTTGCCATTTCACGCAAATGCTGCGAGTATATTCGACGTTTATCCGCGCTTCATTCATTCGTCAACGCGTTTATAACAGTTGAGATGCTACTACACATTTACACGGCGGTTTTTTACTTGTATCTTAACAAATAGGAAGTGTTTTACATCATTAAGCTGCTGTTAGTAATTTAAATCAGCGTATTTCTCAAATAAATGCGTTAAGTGTTAACGTTACCATGAATAAGTCCTCGGCTCAGACCATCTGGAGCTGATCCGTTTTACTTCAGAGAGATTAACGTTAACTTAAACGAGACTTTTGCAAGTTTCCTGATTATTTAAAGGTGTTTATGAACGCATTCGAGGAAAGTGGACGTCATTATTACACACGCATGCTCATGTTAATGAGTGCATTTTAAATATGTGATTTTTATACTTGCATATTGACTTGTGCATACAGTTTAACAGAGTGCATTGGTGTTTATAATAACCGAATTAGTTGCATTACAGTGTCTCGTTCAGGTCTGAAGTGATGTGCTCCGTGTTAATGCATGTTGTGAAGAGTTAGGTAGGTTCTGGAAGCTTGTAATAACACGTTTGGACGGACAGGAGGCGCTAGAGTTCGTACAAGTTGTTCCCGAACCACGAGCAATCCCTTCAGCTTTGTATATATTAATAGCATTAATGCAGAACCCCTTTGCAATTGAATTAAACCATGCCTTGAGTCCTTAATTGGTTTAGAGAGGTTATACAGTAATGCATACTACATTAATCAGCCTAATACTAATGCATTTCATGTATAATAACTCAAATATGTGCTCTGATGTAACAGCATACTCGTCAAATATTGTGTATATGTTATATTGTTTATCATGCACAGATGCCGGAAGCACACGACCAGTCGATGGAGGATGACGCGGAGACCTTTGCCTTCCAGGCTGAGATCGCTCAGCTGATGTCTCTCATCATCAACACCTTCTATTCCAACAAAGAGATCTTCCTCAGAGAGCTCATCTCCAACTCTTCAGATGTGCGTAACTGTGTAATACACGATTGAGTAACAGTGTAGTAGCAAAGCACACTATTGTCGACAGCACCATCAAAAACCAAACTTGCTGTTAAAAGTTTTAGCAAGTTGATTTCTAGATTATTAATTGTTATAAATAATTCATCATTTAAAATGCATGTAGCATTCATTAAACAAACACTGCTTTAGAGAAGTGTTTGCATATTTTTTACTGAAACTATATTTATTTGAAAGCTACATTTGGATTATTATTATTACTGTTACTGTCTGTGTAGTCAGTGATACATTAACACAACATAAGCATGTTACAAGCAATACAAAAATAGCTTTTAAATTAATTTTAAAAGCTTTTTAAACAAATGCATTTTTTATTAAGTAAACATTGTTTACATTTAAGCAATTTTACTTACTTAAAAAAAAAAATTGTTATTTTTATTAGTGATAACAGTACACCACAAGCAATTTAATAGGTGTTTTAAAAAAATACTAATATCAATTAATATTTGTAAATTATATAAAAAAAAAAGAATGTAAGTTTTAAGTATTTTTCAATTAAGAAATTCAGAAAAAATGTGTACATAAAAATAATTCAAGGCTATGTGTCATTTTATAAAGTGATTATTACAGTACTGTTTGCTTAAGCTGTAATAAAATGAACAGAAAAAACAAAGAAGCTATATAACAGCTTTTTAAACTACTGATACAAATGAATAGTTACAATTAAATCAAAGTTAAAGCCTTTTTCGTTAAGTAAACATTACTTCAGTAATGACATGCAAACAGCAAAAAAAGATGCACAGTACACAAATATCACAATGGTTTTCAAAATATTAATGCACATTAATAATTAGAATTAAAAGATGTCTTTTGAAAAATAGCATGTAGCCTTCAAGTAATTTTTCATTAAGTAAATCATGTAAACAGTCAGTAATACAGTAAAATAACACACACACACATATATTTGAACCTCTATCAATTGCATATTTATTCTCTAACTGCTTGCTTTTCTTGTAAAACTAACCCTAGGTTTTTTTTTTTCTATATTCTATATACTCTATATACTATTCTACATTTTGGAGAAAAGTGTCTGCTAAATGACAAAATAAATAAATAAAAATAAGATGCACATTGCATTTTATGTCCAATTAAAACTCCTTAAATGTGACCCTGGAGCACAAAACCAGTCATAAGTGTAAAAAATAAATAAATTGAGATTTCTACATCATCTGAAAGCTGAATAAATAATATTTCCACAATGATATCGACCCATCATTTTGAAAACATGACTTACAAAATACATAAATCTACATAAACATACAACAAATGCATTAAAAGGTGTTTAAAAACCTTAGTGTAAATGTTTAACAAAAAAACTAAAATGTTTAAAAAGGCAAATGTGACCACAAAACCAGACATAATGGTATTTTATTTTAATTAAAAAATACATTTTATTTATTTATTAAATAAATAAATAGCTTTCCATTGTTTGTTATGATTTGTAAATCTGGAATCTGAGGGTGCAAAAAAATCTAAATATTGAGAAAATCACCTTTAAAGTTGTTCAAATGAAGTTCTTAGCAATGCATATTACTAATCAAAAATTAAGTTTTTATATATTTATGATAGAAAATCTTCATGGAACATGATCTTAATATCCTAATGATTTTTGGCATTAAATAAAATGTATATGTTTGACCCATACGATGTATTGTTGTATATTACTACACATATACCCGTGCTGTTATGACTGCGTCTGTGCTCCAGAGACACTTATGATTTAATGGACCTGTAAAACTAAATTAAATATTGTTACTTTCCATCAGGCTTTGGACAAAATCCGCTATGAGAGTCTCACAGACCCGAGCAAGCTGGACTCAGGGAAAGACCTCAAAATCGAAATCACTCCCAACATACAAGAGCGCACGCTCACAATCATCGACACCGGCATCGGCATGACCAAAGCAGACCTCATCAACAACCTGGGCACCATCGCTAAATCCGGCACGAAGGCCTTCATGGAGGCTCTGCAGGCCGGAGCGGACATTTCCATGATCGGTCAGTTTGGTGTGGGTTTCTATTCGGCCTTCTTAGTGGCCGAGAGAGTCACGGTCTTCACCAAACACATCGATGACGAGCAGTACATCTGGGAGTCGTCAGCAGGAGGATCGTTCACCGTTAAAGTGGACAACTGTGAGTGTCGTCTCATTTAGTGAATTAACTCATAACTGACTAAATCGGTTGCATTTGCTACCAAAAATATACAATTGCGAGGTCAACCTATTATATCTTTCTCTTCACTTCTATAGCGTTAGTACACGAATTGGCTATTTTATGAGATCCTACGTACTGTAATATCTCATGTAAAAGCTCAAACTGCGGAAAACATGTAAACATTGTAATAATAAACATGTAAACAATGTAATAATAGCCTAAATGTTCCTCAGAATAACCATTCGGTGTCCAAAAGCTCATCAGTCAGCTAGAAAAATAACTATTGAGAGAGAGAGCGTTTTTCTGTGTTTATGCGCTATTGCATATTAATATTTTGACTTAACCTGATACATGATTCAACTCCTATAAAAGTGCATTTTTGCATCATTTTTACTGATGAAGAGAAACATGCTGGATGTGTGAAAGACATGTGATGCATTGAGGAGAGCCCAAACTACTCTCAGTGTTTATGATCATAAAACTGGCACAGATTCTGAGTAATTAACACTTATTTGTGACTGTATATAGTTCTCAAATTAGAAAAGACATTTAGTTCACACTTTAAGTGAACCTTGGTTCACAGGTCATGTAAAAGACGGATTAAAATGCTGATAAAGACAAGAAAACATGAGACTTAAACATTGATTGAAATAATACTAATAAAGTTATTATTTTCTTATAGGAGTCAGTGGCTTATGTGTAATGGTTACTTTATGTAAATACTTTTCAAAGTGCAGTTTATATGCATAAACAATATAATGCACATTCACTGATTTGTGCACAGATGCATAGTTATGCATGAGTTTATTTGGGGGGGGTACCTGTTGCATTATGTAGAAAAGCTGTTTAGTGTAAACCTTTGTGTTGTGCATCCTAAAAATCCTATGCACTGTTATTTTAAGCAGATTTTGGCGTATGCGTGAGGTTTGGGGTATGTAACCTGTTGCATAATTTATGTTTACAGCATCATTTAAAAATGATTTATGTAAATGCACCCTAAAATACACTGCATTAGGCCAGGTCCAGGGCTTATGTGTAATGTTAGGTGGCTAATATCTACATTCTGTGGTAACTTTATGTGAATGCTTTTCTAAGCACAGTTTATGTGTTAATGCATCCTAGAATATAATGCACATTCATTCAATATATGATTTTTGGGGATGGGTTGCCTGCTGCATTATGTTGGGAAGGCTGTCGAGTGCAAACTATTGTGTTTACGATACCATTAACATGTAAAG
>CM049864.1:64045129-64050129 GCA_027474115.1 Schizopygopsis malacanthus | reverse complement strand
TCATAAACGTTTTATAACCAAATGTTTAAAATCATTCACCTCAATTAATTACCAATTGTGTTAGTTATATTTATTTTTATTATTATTTCAAATTTGATCAAATCTTAACTGAATATCTATTTAGTTTAAAATTTGATTTTATTAATGATTTATTTTTAATTTTTTCATGTTTAAAGTCCCAGTTTACGCTGTGCAAAATCATTATACATGTAAAATATTATTTAGACAATATTTAGTTTGTATTATATTACCCCCCCCCCACACACTCTCTACTGTACTGTTAGCTGCATTTTAGCTACTTATATTTTTATTTAAAAAACATTTTTTATTGAAAATTGTTAAAAAATCTACAAATCATACAGTATTTTAAAACCCCACGACTATAATCTGATTATTCAGCTGAGCTCATTTCTAGTTTCATTCTCATCCGATAATGTCACTGCAGTAAAATCAATAATATTACTCAATATTACCTGTATTTTAAACAATTAATTACAATAGCACTTGCACATCGTTGCTCTTTTGTTGATTGATTGCTTCCATTGTCCTCAAGTCGTTTTGGATTAAACCCTGCACAAAGCACAATAGAAAATGTAATGGGTTTAATGGGAATTGTATTGTTTTAATAGAAACTATAATGGTGTGTACTGGTATGTGATGGATTCTATTAGTGGAAATCTTATTGGAAAAATGCCTAAAATATACAACAAAAAGTAATTTTGTATTGGTATTTGAATGCAAACCTATGTAATTTCTGTGATAGGCTTATATTGTTTTTATTACCAGGCTAATCAGTGCACATGGCAGCAAATATGATATATCTATATTTCCTCATCACACAGCTGGGCATCCATGAAGACTCTCAGAACCGGAAGAAACTCTCCGAGCTGCTTCGCTATCACACATCGGCTTCTGGAGACGAGATGGTGTCGCTCAAGGACTACGTGACTCGCATGAAGGACAGTCAGAAGCACATCTACTACATCACCGGTGCGGATGCATTGACCTCTCGACGCACTAGAAACCACATGACTTCAACTAACGTTTGCATGCTTCTTCTCCAAAGGTGAGACCAAAGATCAGGTGGCCAACTCTGCTTTCGTGGAGCGCCTGCGTAAAGCCGGTCTGGAGGTGATCTACATGATCGAGCCCATCGATGAATACTGCGTACAGCAGCTGAAGGAGTTCGAGGGCAAGAACCTGGTGTCGGTGACCAAGGAGGGTCTGGAGCTGCCTGAGGACGAGGAGGAGAAGAAGAAGCAGGAGGAGAAGAAGGCCACGTTTGAGAACCTGTGCAAGATCATGAAAGACATTCTGGAGAAGAAAGTGGAGAAGGTAAAGATCAACTAAACTCACACATATGATCCTCCATCCTAAAATCAGTCGTTTCATGAATTCAAAAACAACTACAGTGAAAATTCAAATTAGAAATAATATTTAGTTTATATTATATTTACGTTCAATGCATTTACTTTTTTATTCTCCTTATAGTGCTGTTCGGTTAGCTGTATTATTTATTTTATTATATATATATATTATTTATATATATATACATGTATTCATTTTATTTTAATTAAATTTAATAATAATAAAAAAATATATATAATATTTTTTTTATTGCATTCTTAATTGTCTATTTGTTTTATCTCTTTATCTTTCTTTTATATTTATGTAAAAAAATTTAGGCTGTATATTCTCATGTTTATAGAGTCAATTTATACTGTGAAAAATAATATAATTTTGTAAAATATTATGTGGAAAATGTTTAGTTCTATTCGATTAATATTCTATTACATTTTCTTTTCTCCCCTCACTGTAGTACTGTACTGTTAGCTTTATTATTTACTTTATATATGTATTTAACTGATTTATTTGTATACTTTTAATCAAATTTATCTAGTTAAATATCACATTTTGTTAATAATTTATTAAAAAAAAAAATTGCACTGCGTTCCTAAAATTGGAAAAGTTGCTATGTATGTTTTAATGTATAAACGCATCAATTTCATAAAGCTACTGTAAGAATAAATAAAATTGTTTGTATGCATTCAAATAACTATACGTGCTAAAACACAGAATTAAATACAATAAAACATAAGGTAATAAAAAATAAAACCTTTAATACGGCACTAAACATGTCATTTGTGTTACACTTTTAATAAATTAATGTTAAATTGTATACGTTTTATGATTATGATTAATTAGGCATGCTTTTTGATTAATACTATACAATTTGACCATTAAAAAGGAGTCCAGAAAAATGAAAACAGATGTAATAAGGCCCTAATTGCATGTGATTGCTAAGCGCTTGGTTTATTCCTGCGTCAGGTCACCGTCTCGAACCGTCTGGTCTCTTCGCCCTGCTGCATCGTCACAAGCACATACGGATGGACGGCCAACATGGAGAGGATCATGAAGGCCCAGGCCTTGAGGGACAACTCCACCATGGGCTACATGGCGGCCAAGAAGCACCTGGAGGTCAACCCGGACCATCCCATCATCGAGACGCTCCGCCAGAAAGCAGAAGCCGACAAGAACGACAAATCTGTGAAGGATCTGGTGATCCTGCTGTTCGAGACGGCGCTGCTCTCCTCGGGCTTCACGCTGGACGACCCACAGACGCACTCCAACCGCATCTACAGGATGATCAAGCTCGGGTTAGGTGGGTCCAACACTCCATGCATTATCAACAGGGATGCAACGATACCATTCTTTCAGAACCGATCCGATACCGAAAATTCTGAGGATCGGCCGAGACCGATCCGATCCGATACCGGCGCCGTTATAGTTCTCTGTGTTGACCCGATCGTCTCTCTTCTGTGTGTTAAACACAATCTATTACAGTGTTTCTCAACTGGGTCAAAGTGCTGGGTATGAAGCCAGAAAGTGGGTCACGGATTGTATACAGCCAAAGAAACAAATTCATCAACAAAAAACACAATTCTATAATGCTTAATTTTATTATATAGATTATATAGATATATCATTTTAATTCTAAAATTAGTGTGTGTGTGTGTGTGTGTGTGTGTGTGTGTGATGTGTGTGTGTGTGTGTGTGTGTGTGTGTTATTGTTTGTGTATTGTGTGTGTGTGTGTGTGTGTAGTGTGTAATATTAATAATATTAATAATAACATAAGTGCAGTTTGTGTGTGTGTGTGTGTGTGTGAGGACCTGTATGATTGTTTGTGTGAGAGAGGGTGTGTGTTTTCCGTGTGTGTGTGTTCAGTGTGTGTGTGTGTGTTATTGTGTGTGTGTGTGTGTGTGTGTGTGTGTGAGCCAAATCGTGTGTGTGTGTGTGTGTGTGTGTGTGATTGTTTGTGTGAGAGAGTGTGTGTGTGTGTGTGTGTGTGTGTGTGTGTGTGTGTGTGTGTGTGTGTGTGTGTGTGTGTGTGTGTGTGTGTGTGTGTGTGTGTGTGATTGTGTGTGACAGAGAGTGTGTAATAAATATATTGTTGGACTCCGTGTGGTGATATTTTGATATGGTTGCATCCCTACTCTATATGCATGCGATTGCAATGGAAAACACGTTTCTTCTGCTCGTTCCAGGCATCGACGAGGACGACGTGTCCCCAGAAGAGCCCAGCTCGGCTCCGATCGAGGACATGCCTCCGCTGGAGGGAGACGAAGACGCGTCCCGCATGGAGGAGGTGGACTGAGAGCGAGCGGACGCTCACACAATCATGTTTGCAGCTCTGTAAAAAGATAGATTATTCTCGTTCTTGACCGCGTCGTAGTTCCTGTTCATTCCAGGTTGGTTGGTAAAGCTTTCGGAAACCTCTCGTCATCCCACGCTTCCTTTTTTTGTATTTTCTTTGGGGTTGTATTATGCACTTTGTTTTGTATTTATTGATTAACATGCCAATGTTGATTTTGAGTGTTTAAGAGACACTGATACTGTGTTATTGCTGAAATAAAGCGTATTATATCAGATCATTTGATGCCGTGTGTTCATGACGCTCCTGATGTGTGCATCTGAATCTTGGTTTGTGAGTTTGCATGCAATGCTTTAAAGATAGTCCAGGTTACATTTCACCACAAAAAACACATTTTGTTTTAATTAAAGGCTCTTTGAGGACCTTTGACTACATGTAATTGAACATAGCTATGATGTATTGTTCAATATTTATAGTCATTAAAATACTGACTCACTCATCAACTTAAAAACATTGGAAGGTGTTACAAAAAAACAGCGTAAAATAGTTTAATTCAGTGCAAACGTCAACGCTATTATGTCTAGACACATTCAGAACCGCATATATGTGATTAATATCACAGTGATGTATACTTACAACTGTATTTTACTGTACAAATCTACTTTAATTTACATATATGTATTAATAGTGCTAAAAATATTGATTCATCATTTTTAAAACATGAACTACAAAAGACGTAAAATCTACATAAACATTAAAACAATATTAAAAGGTGTTTAAAATCTTATTGTTTATTTTTACTAAAAACTCAAATGTTTAAAAAGGCAAATGTGACCCTGGACCACAAAACCAGACATAAGGGTCTTTTTTCTTATTAAAAATGTATGTATTCAAAATTGATGTATGTTTGTTATGATCGGACATTATTTGAAAATCTGGAATCTGAGGGTGCAAAAAAATCTAAACTCTAGTGTGTGTGTGTGTGTGTGTGTGTGTGTGTGTGTGTGTGTGTGTGTGTGTGTGTGTGTGTGTGTGTGTGTGTGTGTGATGAGAGTGTGTGTGTGTGTGTGTGTGTGAGTGAGTGAGTGTGTGTGTGTGTGTAGTGAGTGTGTGTGAGAGTGAGAGTGTGTGTGTGTGTATGTGTGTGTGTGTGTAGAGATGTGTGTGTGTGTGTGTGTGTGTGTGTGTGTGAGTGTGTGTGTGTGTGTGTGTGTGTGTGTGTGTGTGTGTGTGTGTGTGTGTGTGTGTGTGTGTGTGTGTGTGTGTGTGTGTGTGTGTGTGTGTGTGTGTGGTGTGTGATCATCACACACACTGACAGCGGCTCTCATTGACTGTCTGCTGGCTGGA
>CM049864.1:63987629-64040129 GCA_027474115.1 Schizopygopsis malacanthus | reverse complement strand
GATGACTTTCACCCTCATGTATATAGCCGAATTGTGTATTTCGAACGAAGATTTAAAATACAATTAAACGCAGCTATCATTATCAAAAATATATAAAGAATAGTATTTACAAATATGATGTTAATTATTGCTTATAAAAATCACATATTTAATACAGAATGTATGTTTACAATATTTTTTAAGCAAACCGCTTTATCTCCTGAAAAAAAAAACGTTACTGTATTACTCATGAAACAATTATGTTTCTTCTTTAATTCCCAAAAACTAAAAATACGGTTATTAAAATTCATGCTGAATAAACATGTAAAACAAGTACCTTATTGAAGTTTATAATTAGCAGAACAGCTTGCAATTTCAGCTAATACAGAATAAAGAACTTTGTATCTATTCTGAATAGGTGCGTTAATCTATAAAAAAATTGCTAAATAGCTATAGCCGCCTTACTATGTATATAGCTATAGCTACTGCGTAGCCTTACTGTAGTAAGGGCCTACAGCTAGGTATAATATATATAGGTCTATAGTGCCTACTGTATAGCTATAGCTTACTGTACGCTTAAGACATATATGCTATAGCTTATCCTACTGTATCTACCCTAATATCTATAGCTTACTGCCTACTGTCAGCGCATGTGCTTGCATGAGCTCTACTGTATTTTGAATCTATTCCTCTGAGATAGTAGCTGCTAACAGCCGAGCTGCTGGAGAATAGCGTACGAACTGAAAGATATGATAGATGTAGTAGCTCTACCGGAACTGCCATTCAGAAGTAGCGTATATAATATATATCCTGTTTGATTTATATATCTCTGCCTATTAATATTGCTTTGGCTCATCTTGTTTCAGAGGTAGAGCAAGCATTATAATGCTTTTACAGATTTTATATTTTTATTTTATTTACATATCTGATGATCATCTTATATAGTCTCATAGCATAGCATACTGCCTAAAAATTACAGTGCTAGTACTGTAGTAGTATATAGTAGTATATATAGTAATATCTAGAGTAGCACGGTTTCTGTCACAGACTGGTGTGTCATCGCTTTTTCTTTATTCACCATCAGCGGTACAGGGCTTTCATTTCCGGCACAGGTAAAGCCAGGAGACGATGTGTTTTACGGGAACGACAGATTTACTGTACTACGATACAGGCTGCACGATTATGACAAAAATCATAATTCTCGAGTATTCCCTTGAAATTGTAATTGCGATTATTAATTACGATCATCACAATTTACATTGAATGATGTTTACACCCTTTTTTGAAGCAACCGCTTGCCTTATCTTTAGATGAAAATAAACAAAAAACGTATATAGTATTAAGCCTCAAATGTGAACTATACATTGAATCGGTTTCTTCTTTAAATAGAAAAATAAATATATGCGTGGTATTATAATCCTATACTAAAACTAAATTAAAAACCCTAAAGATAACTAGTAGAAAGAAAAGAACACATCTAAGCACACAGAATAACAGAAGTGGATTCTGAACAATTAATAGCTGCTTTGAATGATTGTGACATTCGTAATTGTAATTGCAATTAGACATTTTATTAATTGTGCCGCCCTACGTCAGTGTGATGATGATGATGATGATGATGATGATGATGATGCTGGGCTTTTGTGAATGGGTGGCGTGTCAATCCTCTACGGACACCTTGGCACCTGAATCGTCATTGGCTAGAATTTTTTTTAGTTTACTCGCTAGACTGATAATACTAGGTCTATATATATATATAGCCTACTGTATATTTATATAGCTATAGCTTACTGTATATATATATAGCTTACTGTATATTTATATAGCTATAGCTTACTGTATATATATATAGCCTACTGTATATTTATATAGCTATAGCTTACTGTATATATATAGCCTACTGTATATTTATATAGCTATAGCTTACTGTATATATATAGCCTACTGTATATTTATATAGCTATAGCTTACTGTATATATATATATATATATATATAGCCTACTGTATATATATATATAGCTATAGCTTACTGTATATATATATAGCCTACTTTATATATATATATATATATATAGCTATAGCTATATATATATATATATATATATGTATATATATGCTATAGCTGTAGTATATATATATATATATATATATATATATATTACTAGTATATATATAGCCTATATGTATAGCTGCTTACTATGGCTATAGCTGTATATATATATATATATATATATAGCTATAGCTTACTATATATAGCTATAGCTATAGCTTACTGTATATATATATATAGCTATAGCTACTGTATATATATAGCCTACTGTGCTATAACTGTATGTACATATATATATATATAGCTATAGCTTACTGTATATATATATTGTATATATATATACATAGTAGTCTATATAATAGCTATAGCTACTATATATGACATGCTATAACTGTATGGCTATTATATATATGGTAGATATTTAGTAACTCTTGGGTATGCATGATAGGTAGAACTGCGTTCTGAATTTAGGACTGGTGGCGCTGTTTTCGGTCATTCAGTGTTTCTGTTAAAGAAATGGGGAAAAAACTAATGAATAATACTGATAAAACTATAGTAGTAATATGAATTCTGCTAATAAGAACAGTAAGGATTACCGAGCTGCTGGATTCATGAATATTTAATCAGGTTGTGTGCGTTCACTCGAACTGATTGGCTGAATTCAAAACAGGGATGATGATAGCAGAGCCATATAGAGATATATGTATATGTATATATCTCTCTATATGGCTCTGGATGATAGGTGAGCGCCAGCCAATGAGATTGTCGTTTGCGCAGTAGCTCCGCCCACTACCGGAAGTTCTTAAAAGGTGATTTTTTTTTATTTATTAAAAAACTGCCATTAAAAATTGGAATCTAGAAAATTAACATAGTGGGGGTGGTGGGGGGGGTGAAATGCATTTTATATGGCACTATTATTGTTAATACATTGATAAAGTATTAAATAGTTAAACTTTTATGATGACTCAAAAATTCAAATGGACAAGTTATGCGTATTTCATAGGGCACTATTGTTTTTAAAATCGTAATAAATTGCTTAATTTTTTATAAATTCTATTGATTAACTTCATTTTTATATTAAAATTAAAAAAATAATGTTTTTAAAAAAACACTAAAATACATTTTATTGGTCACAAATATTGTTAAAATGTAATTATAAATTATTACATAGATAAAGTTTTGTGAATTAAATGGATTCAAATGTAATTAAATTACTGAAAATTAAAAATTGCAAACACAAAAACATGTAATTTGTCAAAAAAAACCAGCTGATTTCATAAAACCCTACATGCATCCTACATCTGCATTCTTAGCACACTTTTCTCTCAGTCGTGCATCTCTGTTATTATGGTCTGTAGCAGCACTGTGACGAATCACATACTCTCCGCGTGCGCCAATCAAACGCACAGCTCCCGCCAGCCAATCAGCAGCTTGAGATCACGTGATCTCCTCCGGCCAATCGGCGGCCTCTCTCTGACGGCTGACATCACTAACGAGCTGCTTCCCTCCAGCAGCGGAGCTTCATTTTCTGCTGAGAGCGTTTGTGCTAAAATGGAGGCTAGCAGCTCGACCTAGCCGCCTCGCGTCCGACCCGTAGATGTTGACATGCTCTAAAGAGGAGGCCAGGATGGTTCTGGATGCTCCGAGCGCCAACGGGCCGTTTCAGCCGGTGGCCCTGATGCACTTTAGAGGTGAGGCGTTTGTCTTGTTGTGTCTGAGCGCCGAGGAAGGTTGCTATGCTATGATTTGTGGCCGCCGTTACGAAGGCAGGAGTATTCGCGCCGCTGGAAACGGCTTCAAACGTCTTTGCGTCACATTCACAGCAAGCTGCCCACCTAGACTGCGCTTTTAGACATTCATGCTACATTCTTGGCCGTAATAACCCCCGTATACTTCATTAATCTCATGCGCGGGACTGCAGCAGGCATGTTCCTCGGGAGAAAACTGTTTACAGTGCGCTGGTTAAAGAAGAGGGCTCTGTTTAACTAGTCTCCCATCCCCCCTAACTAGAGCTCTGATGTCAAGGGAAGTGACGTCACGGCTCCAGGAAGAAAGCAGCATGCATGTGTGCACGAGCTGCAGAGAAACGGCATCCTTCACGTTCAGACGGATTATTGTGCATGCATGAAACATTAGTTGCAATGTTTTTGATATGCAGTTATGATCATGTTCTGTTCGTAATGACATACTGCTTGTACTATCCCTGCATGTATACTGTGAACATTATGCAAACAATATCGATACTGTATCCTTACAGTGCAATGCATTTAGTGTTGATTTTAAAACAAGTCTCTTCTACTCCTCAAGGATGCATTTATATATTAAAAATAATGTTCAGCATGATCATCCGATGAAACCGTTCTTAGGAAACTGATACATACTGTTCAAAAGTTTGGGGTAATTTATAACAAATTAAGTGTCAGTAAAGACATTTATAATATTACAAAAGGTCTCAGCATTCAAATAAATGCTGTTTTGAACTTTATATTAATCTATGAATTATGAAAAATCAAATGTATCACAGTTTCCACAAAAATATTGAGCAGCACGACTGTTTTCAACATTGATAATAATCAGAAATGTTCATATTATTATGATTTCTGAAGATCATGTGACACTGAAGACTGGAGTAATGATGCTGAAAATACAGTTTAACACAGAAAACACTTATTAAATTGTAATATTTCACATTTTCCACTTATTTTTTTTTTGATGTAGCCAAAGCAGCACTGCAGACTTGCATTAAACATTAAAAATGATAATTATAATGCATTTACAGCCCTTATTTCTACTTGTTCAATCAGACTGCAAACAGTTTGTTTAAAATAGCATGAAGAAAAAACAACTAGATAACTGGATGTAGTGATGATGGACATCTAGAAACATTCATAGTTTCATTACACTGATATTATATTCTCCACACAGCCCGATGCGTTTAAACATCGTAAACTAGTATTACCTGAATATTCTGATGCACTTTAAACGACACCAATGATGCATTCACCTTTAATTCAATAAGAACGTCCTGTAATTATCTCAGATGAACATTATTCAAAGAATAATCAAAGTTGAGCTGACTTTATTTCATTTATCACCCTGGAAAAATAAGATCAAGCCGATTGCATTGCATTATGGGATGTATTATTTAATGCACGCAGAGTATTTGCATGCCGATTGCATTGCATTATGGGATGCATTATTTGATGCACGCAGAGTATTTGCATGCCGATTGCATTGCATTATGGGATGTATTATTTGATGCACGCAGAGTATTTGCAAGCCGATTGCATTGCATTATGGGATGCATTATTTGATGCACGCAGAGTATTTGCAAGCCGATTGCATTGCATTATGGGATGCATTATTTGATGCACGCAGAGTATTTGCAGGCCGATTGCATTGCATTATGGGATGTATTATTTGATGCACGCAGAGTATTTGCAAGCCGATTGCATTATGGGATGCATTATTTGATGCACGCAGAGTATTTGCATGCCGATTGCATTATGGGATGCATTATTTGATGCACGCAGAATATTTGCATGCCGATTGCATTGCATTATTTGATGCACGCAGAGTATTTGCAAGCCGATTGCATTGCATTATGGGATGCATTATTTGATGCACGCAGAGTATTTGCATGCCCATTGCATTATTTGATGCACGCAGAGTATTTGCAAGCCGATTGCATTATGGGATGCATTATTTAATGCACGCAGAGTATTTGCATGCATGCAGCTGAGGAGGGTTGTGTGCATGCTTTCCTCAGTGTACTGCAGATTGAAACGCCTTGTTTATAAGTTGAGCTTCTCCAAATCAGTTCTAGTCAAACGCATGACGACAGTGTTATTGCACTGCTGTTTTCACATGTAAACCACAACCACCACTCCCATGTGCATAAAGGGAAGCGTGAGGCGAGTTTCTCTTAAAGACCATGCTTCAGTTCAGTATCAGGACCAGAGCAGGGATGAAAACTAACACTTGTTTGCACCTAATGATCCACATTCAGTTCAGATGAGGCTAAACACATAACCGCGTGAAAGCATTGATGCATGCGACACCGAAGAGTACTTCGTCCATCTCTGTGCTGAAACAAAACAACATCGCCGGTCATGTGCAGCTTTAAAGGAAACCATGTGATCTAAACGCTCGGAGAAGTTTATCTGACGTCAATAATACAGGAAAACCCTGCAGCTGCAACACCGCTTTAACCCTGGCATGACCAAATATAATAATAATAATAATAATAATAGCACAGTAGAGTGAGCTTGTACACAATATTACATGCATCTCAAAACCTTGTTGGGTATCATATTTGACACATGGCTGATATAGTGAGATATGGAGGATTCATTTCATTCAGAGACTTATTCAGAATTTAGTGCAGATGCTGATATTTATATAATTAATTTCTGATGCTTGTAATGTAAATCTTTATAACAGATACTGACCTAAAACGATGTAATATCAGCGGTCGCTCTATATCTCCAGTAATATGTCTTATTATGATGAGATTGTGTATAACACGATGAAGATTATTCAGAGAAAGTAAAGACAAACCACTGCAGATAGTGTTGTCAAAAATATCATTGTTTTTATTGTCCAATACTAATTTCCCGACTTATCTAGCCGAGCTTCACTTTCACTTCTCTCCAAAGGCGCGTTGACAAACACCACACGTGACCGCAGTGCCTGTCATTTCGTCTCATTCGCTCTGGTTAATAGCAAAAGTTAATATAAAGATGGTGAGTGCTTGTTTCTAACAAGCAAAATTTTTGCTTCTTATCAGACGGACTATGCAGCGATTTCTTATCAAAAATGCTTGAGCAGGAGACGCTGAATTCTTTTTGCGCCCTGTAGTTAAACTATAAATAAGTAATAAGATGAAATGAAAATGACATCAAACATTTCCTAAAGTAACTGATATAAAAACCTGCTATTAATCTTTATAAACAAAGCCTTTTGGAGTTTTGATATTGTGGTGGGTCGCCTCATAATTTTATGTGAAACACATCCCACAACACAACAACCTAGCCCAACTATTAAACTTTATTGTTTGTAGCCGGCGCCACTAACCAGCCCGATATACAAACACAGACCGGAAGTTATTCGGTCCGGGCGCGTGCGCAATCAAACCTTTATTTGTCTCGTTTTTTCAAATTATTAAAGTTAATATAATCGTGAGGAATTTCTGTGAATCATAATTAATACTTTACAAAAAATAAATAACAACAACAAACATTGTTTTCGCGTGTGAACGCACGTTTGCGGTGAAATAATAAAAATAATATTATGTATTAACATTTATGAACAAATATTTGCTAAGATAACTTTGATAACAGAGAAAATGAATGTTCGCTCTGGTCCATGAAAAAAAATATTAACAATAAATTAATAATAAAATGAAAATATACTTTTAACTAAGTTAATAAATGTTTTGGAAGTATTTTTCAATTTATTAACTAACGAAAAATATCTATTACCATTAACTTAAGAGATAAAAGTTCATAATAAAAATAAAATAAAATAAATGTTTTATTAAAGTTTGGCATTTTCTTGTAGCACCAGAAAGAAGATAAATAACAAAAACAACACACTCACAACCTTAACACTACACCTTGAGAAAGAATTTTTGTTCAGATATACCTCATTGTGATATTTATCAAAAAAAATAATAATAATTGTTAATGTTGTGGCAGTTTTTTTCTCTCCCTGGTATAGAAATGATATTTTTCACTTTAGAAATTCCAGTTCTGACAACACTTTAAACATTGTTTTTATTGGACCGATTATTTTTTATTTAATCATTTATTATTTTCTTATCAGTTGATGAATTCACTTAATAAGTAATAACAGTAACTCCTGATTAATCTTTAATTTTATTCAAACGTTTTCTCATAATTAATACTTTACAAAAAATAAATAATAACAACAAACATAATAAATAATAACATCAAATAAAGATAACAGAGAAAATGAAATGACAATAAATTAATAATAAAATGAAAGTCAAATAAGAAAAGAGATTTTATTTAAGACAAAGAAAGATTGACATCTGCTTGGTTCTGTTTGGGAATACAGGAGAGAGACATATTGTATTTATTCTGTATATGAATGACCAGCTGAAGTCACGACCGCGTTCAGCACACGAGAGCCACAGAATCATAACACCGGGACGTTTTATCACCGCTGACAGCCGTGTTTAAATGAGCCCGGTCGAGGCTTGTGCTATCATCTCACATTAAACCACTGAACAACTGACTTTAATGCTTTGTTAGCGAGTGCAGAGAGTGTGTTTGGTGCGCGTCTGAGAGCTCGAGGGATCGCACACACACGTACACACACGCGCACACACACACACACACACACACGGACACGTACACTCTCACACACACACACACACACACTCTCTCGCACACACACACACACACACTCTCTCGCACACACACACATACACATACACTCTCGCTCGCTCGCACACGCACGCACACACACTCTCTCGCACACACACACACATACACTCTCACACACACACACACGGACGCTCACACACGCACACACACACACACGCACACACACTCTCTCGCACACACACACACATATACTCTCGCACGCACACACACTCACACACACACACTCACACACTCTCGCGCACGCACGCACACACACACACACGGGGACACACACACACACTCTCACACACACACACACACACACTCACTCTCTCTCTCTCACACACACACACACACACACACACACACTCACACTCACACACACACACTCTCGCGCACGCACGCACGCACTCACACACACACGGGGACACACACACACACACACACACACACACACACACACACACACAGCACTGACGGCCACTCCGGTGGATCTTCAGATGAACTTGAATCATTTCTCCGTCTCTGTGGGTGCATTAAACCCGTCATGATTATATAGGAAACTCGATGTCCCGTGCTGTTTCGGTCATTCAGCGCAGCTTTGAATGCGGTTGTGAATCCTGACAATGTAAAGACGTCAGTTCGGCTATATACATGCGGTTCTGACGGTCGTATGATAATATAATGCTCTATGAACTCTCTATGAAGTGAAGTGATGTTTTCATACTATCCTTTACCTTCCGCTCTAGAGTCTTGTTTGTGTTAAACATGGCAGAAAACAGTCTTAATTATGGATAACTGGGTATTAAGACGTGTATAAGGAGTTAATATAACGTACTTGATGCATCTTACCGAAATATGTAGTAGAAAACACATGAATGTTTGTTATTTTAAAAACTCACATCTGTGTGTGTGTGTGTGGGGGGGGGGGGCGCCGCCATTGTTCTGATGATGTAAAATGGTTGCACTCGTGAGCTAGAGCGCTACCTGTTGCTATTTGTACCACGACACATCTCTGAATAGACAACTTGAGAAATAAAACACTGATATGATGACCACAGCGACCGAAAGAGCTCACAGGTGGAGGTGATATAAGTATAGGTTAAACCAAATCCTGTAGCATGGATTTCTCCCCACACAAGGAGTCTAAACGCCTCTGATATAGAGTAAGACCTGCGCTGAGAGACTCTAGTGTTTTCATCCGAACAGATGGCGTCTAGCGTTTCTCGTCTCAGCCGTTTCTAAGCTCGCTCAGGAGCTGAGGTCTACTAGAACACTCGAAGGCATCAGGGCTAAAGTGGAGAGAGAATGAAGCGGGTCTTTAGGACGTTTATTCATCCACAGGCATCTCTTTTTATCGCTGGGAAAGTCTTGCGTTGCTTCTCTTGTTGCCCTTCGGCAGAAAGCTACAACCAGAAGTCACACGATCTGGTATCGTATCAGTATTTTCTGAGTTGTGTTTCGGTAAAAAACCAAAGGCTATAGAAATAAGCGCCAGTAGCTCACCGAGTGACGTCATCGACGCAGAATGCACTGTGCACATAAATAATAGCACCCCCCCATAGTCCAAAAGCAATGTCGATTTTTTTTTTTAAAATAACATGCATGTGGGTTTTCTACTACATATTTAAATGAGACATAATTTACGTTATATTAAGCTATACATGGATGAATACCCGGGGATCCCTTTAAGTAGGATAACTGCAATAAGCATGGCTAAAGGTGCGACACATCGACGTATTTTTATAATCAATGACGTCGACGAAGTGCTGCAGCCCTAAAACAAACGCTCCTCAGAAGATCAGATTTGAGACTAAAACATGATTGATGGAGAATCAAGTAAAGCTGTGTTCAGAAAGTGTTCATCTGGAGATACGACTGCAGTTATTCTGACGCTTACTTGATCATAAACCGCTGAGTTTTGATCGAATGCATGCATCAAATGTGAGTTTTTCCCTCCCGTGAGTAGATGTCAGTGCTGCATCTAATGCGTCCGCTCTCCTCCCGGTCGCTGTAGATGTTCCTCCCGCCGAGCAGGAGAAGTTATTCGTGCAGAAGCTGCGTCAGTGCTGCGTGCTCTTCGACTTCATCTCTGACCCCTTGAGCGACCTGAAATGGAAAGAGGTGAAGCGGGCGGCGCTCAGCGAGATGGTGGAGTTCATCACTCACAACAGGAACGTCATCACCGAGCCCATCTATCCCGAGGTGGTGCACGTGGTGAGTGCACACAAACACTGTATACATGACCCTGCAGCACATAACAGCACGGGTGTATTTGGAGCAATAGACAACAATCGGTCAAAATTATAGATTTTTATTTTATGCCAAAAATCATTAGGATATTAAGATCATGTTCCATGAAGATATTTCCTACTGTAAATATATCAAAACTTAATTTTTGATTAGTAATATGCATTGCTAAGAACTTCATTTGAACAACTTTAAAGATGATTTTCTCAATATTTAGATGTTTTTTGCACCCTCAGATTCCAGATTTACAAATATTGTCCAAACCATACATCAATGGAAATATTATTTATTTAGCTTTCAGGTGATGCATAAATCTCAATTTAGAAAAATTGCTCCTTATGACTGTTTTTGTGCTCCACATTTAGGTTTTGAGACCGCTCAGACTTCTTAAAGAAACAGTTCTGCCAAAAATGCATGAATTTGTTCATCCTCATAATCATCAGAGATCAGGATGAGTTTGTTTCTTCATCAGGTTTGGAGAAATGTGTCTCAGTAATGGAAGTGAATGGGTGCCGTCAGAATGAGAGTCTGATAAAAACATCACAATAATCCACAGTCCATCAGTTAACATCTGGAGAAGACAAAAGATGAAACTAATCCATCCATAATCCATAATAACTCTTCCTCAGTGATAAAGTGCATCTGCTGTTGTTATCGAGTCACATATTAGTTTCGAGCTGTTTTGATCTGTGCAGATTTCTCTCCTGATTCAGACCAGAACACTTTATCACTGAGGAAGAGTTATTATGGATTATGGATTTGTTTCATCTTTTGTCTTCTCCAGATGATAACTGATGGACTGTGGATTATTGTGATGTTTTTATCAGACTCTCATTCTGACGGCACCCATTCACTTCCATTGCTGAGACACCGATGCCAATTTTTTCCAAATCGGTTCCAGACTAGAAAAGCTTTTTCTGTTCTTCTATAACTGCTCTAATATGAACTATAACCCGCTGATAGCGCTCCGCTCAGCCATACAAGGTTGTGTTAAGCGTTTGGGCAAATCTATCGACTCCTCCGCATCAGATCTGTGGTTTCGCCGTCCTTTTAAGGGCCGGTTTAGGTTCGATTGGCCAGCTGCAGTTATTCCAGCGCTCTTTGATATGTATTACAGCCCACAGCTGATGCGGATCGAAGTGCAAATGGACTCGTGAAATAAGCATGACAATATGTTCCCCTTAAACACACTCTTTGATGATTAAAGCCAAGAACTTCAAAGTGCTGCGATCGGGAGGATTAAAGCCTCTTCTGATGAATTTGTGCATGTCACGGTTTATGAATTAATGGACGGTTCAGTGATAGACTAACTCCTTTAGTCTGTTCCCAGTAATCAGACATGCATCTAACACACACACACACTTCCCTTCAGTACAGTTGAAGTCTTATGTGCTTTGTTTTTCAGTTTGCAGTCAACATGTTTAGGGCGTTACCGCCGTCATCTAACCCAACCGGTGCGGAGTTCGACCCGGAGGAAGATGAACCCACGTTAGAAGCGGCCTGGCCTCACCTGCAGGTCAACATTATATGAAATTAATACTTTTATCCATCAAGGATGCATTGAAGTGGCATGAAAGACATTTATAATGTTACATTTATGAACAAGCGCTGTTCTTTTGAACTTTCTATTCATCTGTGAATCCTGAAAAATAAAATGCATCACAGTTTCCACAAAAATATTGTGCTGCACGACTGTTTTCAACATTGATAATAATCAGAAATGCAGCATATTATGATTTCTGAAGATCATGTGACACTGAAGACTGGAGTAATGATGCTGAAAATACAGATTTGATCACAGAAATAAATTACAGTTTAATATAGATTCACATAGAAAACAGCTGTTTTACATTCTAATAATATTTCACAATTTTTACTGTATTTTAGATCAAATAAATGCAGCTTTTCTGAGTTATTTCAGAAACATTGCAAAAATCTCACCAAGCCCAAACATTTGAGTGATGCATATGTATATAATACTATTATTTATCAATCTTTTACTTAACAAAATCATTTTATTACTATATTGTTTTCAGTGCAATACAGTAAAAATCCTATAAATGGGAATAATGTGTGCACTTATGTGGATGTGCTTAATTATAATGATATTATTAGTAGTAGTAGTTATCATTATTATTATTGATACATTAATGAGGCACTTTGAATAAATCTGGCCACTAAATAACTGCTAGTTTACTTCTAAATGCATGTTTTTTCTGTTTGAAATCTTTTAAATACATATTTCTCTCCACAGCTCGTCTATGAGTTTATCCTGCGGTTTTTAGAGTCGCCGGACTTTCAACCAAACATAGCCAAGAAATACATCGACCAGAAGTTTGTGATGCAGGTGTGTGGAAATATGCATTTGTGTGCTTCAGAATCATTAAAGTGCGTTCATCGTTAGCATTAAAATGGCATATTGCACACTTAATAAATGTGTATAAGTTCCATGCATTACTATGTTTTCCGTTTGCTTTATTTGAATGCATTTGTGTGTGATGTGGAGTGATATGCATGCATGCATACATGCGCGCGCACACACACATGCACATACATACATGCACACACACACATGCGCGCGCACACACACATGCACATACATACATGCGCGCGCACACACACACACATGCATAAATGCGCACACATACACATACATATACATACATACATACATGCGCGCGCACACATGCATACATGCACACACATGATCACCAAACACATGCGCGCGCACACACACGCATCTGCGCACACATGACACACACACATGGCGCGCACACACACGCATGCATATGCGCACACATATATACATACATACATGGGCGCACACATGCATCTGCGCGCGTGCGCGCGCACACACATGCACATACATATATGCACACACACACATGCGCGCGCACACACATGCACATACATATATGCACACACACACATGCGCGCGCACACACATGCATAAATGCGCACACACACACATACATACATGCTTTAATGTTCGACAGTTATTTTTGAGGATCCTCGAGAGGGATGTCGATCTGGACTTGGAGCTCTGAAGATCGAGAGCTCTGAAGACCACCGCATCTATGGGAAGTTCCTCGGTCTCAGAGCGTACATCAGGAAACAGATCAATAACATCTTCTATAGGTGAGCATGCACAATATAATGTAAGACTTGCAATGCATGCAACTGGGCAATATGGCAAAAAATTAATATCTCGACAATTTTTTTTTTTTTTTTTTACTTTTTTTTTTTTGGATTAACAATATAAGATAATTTAATAAAAAAAAATTTTCAATAAGTTGTTTAAATTTGGTTGCATTATTAATTTTTTTTTTTTAAATGTAATTAATTTTTTTGTCCCACAGCCCTCAATTAATTAGTTTTTGGTTAGATTTTGGGAACTCAAGATCAACTGATGATACACTGATTTTATTGACTAACATCTGTAATATATATTTTATACATTAATATACAATGTGTTTTATCTCCGTACAGGTTCATCTATGAAACAGAGCATCATAACGGAATAGCTGAACTACTGGAAATATTAGGAAGGTATGATATATAATCAAATCTATATCTTCAGAGCTTAATGTGATGGTGTATGATGTATAATAATGCTGTTCTCGTTGTGCTTGAGCACTAGTGTACGTTACAGACAGTGTTACGTGCTCTTCGTCTCTGTTCCTGTGTGTTTGAAGCCTCGTTCATGAAGTCTGTAATTATTCACTGTTTCAGCGGGATTCACGTCTCGTTTTCTCTCTTTAACACCAGCATCATTAACGGCTTCGCCTTGCCGCTGAAAGAAGAGCACAAAATCTTCCTTTTAAAAGTTTTGTTACCTTTGCATAAAGTCAAGTCCCTCAGTGTTTATCACCCACAGGTGAGCGATCATTCATGTGCCGGTGCTGAAATATTATTATTATTACACTTTTTAATATATTAACAAATGCATTTTATTTAAGTTAAGGTGCATATATATATATGTTTTTTTTCCTCTCCATTTATAATCCTTAAGAATTACATTTTTATATTGGGACATTATTTTTATGATAATTTTGCACATTTGTTTCCCCAAAATTCTCATTATTGAAATACATATGAATGTTTTGCTCTTGGTTTTTGTAATCTCCATTAATATCCGATATTTTGCTGAATGAGACGATAAGGTTATTCTTGCAGAATTAAGGTACAACACTTATTTTTCAAAGTAATATTTATATATAATTCTACTCCCCTCCACATTACAGAAATTATATATATATATATACATATATATATATATATATATATATATATATATATATACACATGCATACATACATGCGCGCGCACACATACACATACATGCACACACACATGCGCGCGCACACATACACACATGCGCGCGCACACATACATGCATGCACACACACATGCGCGCGCACACATACATGCATACATGCGCACACATGCATACATACATGCGCGCGCACACACATGCATACATGCACACACACATACATACATGCACACACACATGCGCGCACACACACACATACATACATGCGCGCACACACACATACATACATGCACACACACATGCGCGCACACACACACATACATACATGCGCGCACACACACATACATACATGCGCGCGCGCACACACACACACTGCGCTGTCTCTGTGTATATATATATATATATATATATTAATTTTTTTATTTTGTAATTATTCATATAATTAAAATAAATTTTTATTATAGAAAACAAAGTATATAATATATGTTTGTGTACTGTGTATATTTATGTATATATAAATACACTCACATTGAGTCTATATATTTATATTCTTATATTTTATATTATATTTAACACAAAAATAACATATTTTTCTGAAATGTATACTGTATGTGTATATATACATAATAAATATACACAGTACACACTCGTATATTATGGAAACGATTATCTTGGATGCGATTAATTGTTTGACCAGCACTAAAATAAAGCCATATTTATAGAAATATATAAATAATTTATATAAAATTGTAAATGTATATTTCATATTTTAATTTAGCATGAATTACATTAGATTCTCATTCAGGAAAATCGAATTAAATAATAAAAGTAACATCCATGTGTATTATATTGAGAGGTTTGCTGAGAAACTACGCTGTAAATAAGGATGCTTGCTGTGAGGTGTTTCTGAAGATGCTGATGCTGCTGTTTGTGCTTCTTTAGCTGGCGTACTGCGTGGTTCAGTTTCTGGAGAAGGACAGCACGCTCACGGAGCCGGTGGGTTTCACCACTTTCTCTGCGCTTCTTACTGTTCAGTCATTTAGTGTTCCTGTGGCTCAGTGGTAGAGCGGTGTGTTAGCAGCGCACAGGTTGTGGGTTCGATTCCCAGGAAACACACATACTGATGAATAAATGTATAACCTGAAGTCGCTTTGGATAAAAGCGTCTGCTAAATGCATAAATGTAAATAATCAAATAATAATGTAAATGTGTTTAGCAGACGCTTTTATTCCAAAGCGACTCACTAAATAAGAAAAAGTAACTAAAACCCTATAAATACTATATATGCACACATTTAAGAAAATTAAGAAATTAAATAAAATGACAAATGCATACAGCAACATTTCAAAACTAAACATTTAAATGAAAACAAAAAATAAAGATAAAAGTATTTCAAAATATTAAAACAACAAAAGGTATGAGTATAAAAATTATTCTAACATGACACTAATCTAAACACCCAAATATATATATATTATTTCATTTCCATGTAGTATGTTGAAGTAACGTTACTAAAATAACTCAAATTTATTAAAACAAAAACTAAAGAAAATACCTATAAAGACATAATAAATTCATACATAATTGATCTAAAATTAAAATAAATCAAACGGCAGTTTATCAGTAATCCTAAAACAATAACACATGCTAACAAACAACAACTTACACAGAGTAATAACTGGTTATAAAAACTAAAACAGAAGGCAAACAAGCCGTAAGAAAGAAGAGAAATACAAAGCGATGCTTATATGGTTTCCCTGTCCGGTGGAGTCGATGGTCTTTACACTCTCCGGTCTTCACGACGCTTATCTAACACAACACTATCCAGTTCAGCTGAACACATGTTCCTGTTAATCACGATAAACGTCCAAGCACTGACCAGAGACACGATACAGTACGAGACCAGACGCCGTTTCAGCACGTCTCCGTGCTCTCCAACTGCTTCATCACAATAAGCCTTTCAGCCAGAACAACAGCATACTATTATTTTGATTTATGCCTTAGTTTTAGATTTGTATTATAATTTTTTTTTACGTAATGTGAAATTGATTTTTTTTGTTTAATTAAACTTTGTATTGATATATTTGCATTTTGAATGTAATTTGGCAATTAAATAGCTTTAGGTTTCACGGTTATTAATGTATGCAATTTCAGAAATACATTTTTACATTTTTCTGAAAAGGAAACCTTTTTCCTTTTTAAGAGACATATCTTATTTTCTCTTGTAAATTTGTAATAAAAAAAAACTGTTTATCCGATTAATCGACAGGATACTCGATTACTAAAATAATCACTAGCTGCAGATTTAATCTAATTTTAATCCTGTGAAGTGTCACATGACCCTTCAAAAATAAATCTAATATGAAATGTTGCTTTTTATTGTCAATGTTGAGTGTTTTTGGTGCATAATATATTTGCGGATTTTTGCGGATAAATAAATATAGAAACATTTATATCGATAGTCATATTTTAGTTTTGCATTTGTGTGCATATATATATATATATATATATTAGGGGTGGGCATAGATTAATTTTTTTTAATCTAGATTAATTTTGGAATTAATCTAGATTAATCTAGATTAAAATGGCTCATTTGAATTCTGCCGAAGGCATTCAGAATATGTGTGCTACCCAAATAATGACTAAAAGTAAGTCTTTGAGAACGGGTTTCTCAAGCCAGGTGGTGCATTAGACCAGGGGCGCATCTCCTGTTTCCAAAATGCATCACAAACTGCTTGAGAAAGCTGTTCTACTATGATAATTGGTGATGAAAATAAACTATGTTCAATAAGATGTACTTGTGTTTACTAACTGTTTATTCAGTTAAACATGAATTGTGAACTGTAGGCCTACATAAGAGGTCGTGATGAACTGTTTACAGTTTCCATTGGGAAGCTTCTTAAAAATAAATTTTCCCTGAAGCAAACCCGGCGGCTTCATAGCTGCATCCATGTTAGCACGTCACGTCTGATGTGGTAATTTCACAGTAACGTTAGGCATACACACAGGTTCGAAGCAGAGGGTGACACGGGAGTGAATTCTCAAGTTCACATGAGACCTAAAGCGCATCCTGTTTGCTTAAAAGCGCAACGTTTCGTTGTTATTCTGAGTGCACACAAATAAACGTAGAGTCTTTACAGATTCGAAAGATGTATTAGGCTATTAAACTTTTATCTGTATGACCAAGAATGACGGAGATGTAAGAGCAAGTGAACGCACCGGAGCCTGTCCTGCAGCAAACGCGCTTCCACACAAACACTTCAATAGCGCACATTTCTCTAGGTTAACATCATATTGAGCGGCCATGTAAAGTTGCTACTACATACATCTTTCAGATTTTTTTTTCTGAAAAGCCATATTTGAGGTTGATGAATGATAGGTGAGCGTTTGGATGTCCTGCCCGATTGTATTACCACATAGACCAGCCGTTAACAATCTGTCCATCACGGACTGCGAGCCTCTAGTTCGAAGACTCGTTCTCGCCCCCTACAGTGCAATTCGGCTAGGTATACATCCGCGCTAAAATATCAGGGTGAAAGTCATCATAGCTTGCGTAGTATAGACCCAGCTCCCAACCCAACTTTGAGAATAGATTAACGGCGATATTTTTTTTATCGCCGATAAGAGTCTCACGTTAACGCAGCACGTTAACGCCGATAACGGCCCACCACTAATATATATATAACAAATCAAATAAAAACAAAGAAATTAATAACTTTTATTAATCAAGGATGCATTAAATTGATCAAAAGTGTCAGTAAAGACGTTTATAATGTTACAAAAGATTTATATTCAAATAAATGCTGTTTTTATGAACTTTCTATTCATCTGTGAATCCTGAAAAATTAAATATCACAATGTCAACCAAAATATTGACTGTTTTCAACATTGATAATAATCAGAAATGTTTCTTGAGCAGCATATTATTATGATTTCTGAAGATCATGTGACACTGAAGACTGGAGAAATTATGCTGAAAATACATAAATAAATTACAGTTTAACACATATTCACATAGAAAACAGCGGTTTTAAATTGTAAGTGTTTTTGTGCAAATAAATGCAGAAGAGGCTTCTTTCAGAAACACTTATTAAACGGGCTGGTGTGGTTGACGCGGAGTGTTTTCTTGGTTCAGGTGGTGATGGCTCTTCTGAAATACTGGCCGAAGACGCACAGCCCAAAGGAGGTGATGTTTCTGAACGAGCTGGAGGAGATTCTGGACGTCATCGAGCCGTCAGAGTTTGTTAAAGTGATGGAGCCGCTCTTCAGACAGCTGGCCAAATGCGTGTCCAGTCCTCATTTCCAGGTCTGCTGAGCCCCGAAACACACACACGAGTTCATCACGTCTCTGAGAGAATCATGCTTATGTTCATGTTTCCTCAGGTTGCGGAGCGAGCGCTCTACTACTGGAACAACGAGTACATCATGAGTTTAATCAGCGATAACGCGGCGAGGATCCTGCCCATCATGTTCCCCTCGCTGTACCGAAACTCCAAAACACACTGGAACAAGTGAGTCAGCCCCGCCCACGCTGTGCAGCGCTCGGCCAATCAGAGGAAAGCTCATTAACATAGCAATCATACACCTACTGCATCACAAACAGCCTGTTTAGCTGTAGTGATTAGAGAGCTTAGAACACGGAGAAACTAGATGTTACAAATACATTATGATGCTTGACTTGTGTATATGTTTATGTATGTGTGCGTGTGTACATATATATGGATGTAGATATAGATGGATATAGAGATATAGATATATGCATGTAGATAGAGATATATATGGATATAGATATATGGATGTAGATATAGATATATGGATGCAGATATAGATATATGCATGTAGATATAGATATATGGATGTATATATAGAGATATAGATGGATGTAGATATATAGATATATGGATGTAGATGTAGATATAGATATATGGATGTAGATGTAGATATAGATATATGGATGTAGATATAGATATATGGATGTAGATATAGAGATGTAGATATAGATATATGGATGTAGATATAGATATATGGATATAGATGGATATATGGATGTAGATATAGATCTAGAGATATAGATATATGGATGTAGATGTAGATCTAGAGATATAGATATATGGATGTAGATGTAGATATAAGGATATAGATGGATATATGGATGTAGATGTAGATATAAGGATATAGATGGATATATGGATGTAGATATAGATATATGGATGTAGATGTAGATATAGAGATGTAGATATAGATGGATATATGGATGTAGATATAGATATATGGATGTAGATATAGATGGATATATGGATGTAGATATAGAGATATAGATATAGATGAATATATGGATGTAGATATATAGATATAGATGGATATATGGATGTAGATATAGATATATGGATAGAGATGTAGATATAGATATATGGATGTAGATATATAGATGGATATATGGATGTAGATATAGATATATGGATGTAGATATATGGATATAGATATAGAGATGTAGATATAGATATATAGATATAGATGGATATATGGATGTAGATATAGATATATGGATAGAGATATAGATATAGAGATGTAGATATAGATATATGGATGTAGATATATAGATGGATATATGGATGTAGATATAGATATATGGATGTAGATATATGGATATAGATATAGAGATGTAGATATAGATATATGGATATAGATGGATATATGGATGTAGATATATGGATATAGATGGATGTAGATATAGATATATGGATATAGATTAGTCAAGAAGTCATAGCTTAGTTTTTTCATATATGTGTGCATATATATAAACATCAAATAAAACAAACACACGCATATTAATTAATGTATTAATAAATAAATATAGAAAAATGTATATCGATAGTAAAAAAGTCATATTTTATTTTTGCATTTGTGTGCATATATATATATAACACATGTAATCATTCATTTATATATTTATTAAATAAATATTGAAAAACATACATTTTGAAATCAAGTAATTACATGATTTTATATTTATTACAAATTTTATTAGATTAGCTTCGTCTCTGGCGATTTTTAAGTCTAAATTAAACACTTTTCTGTTCGTTAAGGCTTTTAATTCTGGTTGAAGCACTCTTTATCCGAGTCCTGTGTTTTTGTTGCATGATGTTTTTTCTCTTCCTCGTGATTTTACAGTTTTTCATTGTGTTATTGCTGTTTTTAGTTATTTTATTGTAAAGCGCATTGGTCAACTCTGGTGGTAGTAAATGGTGCTAATTGCCATTTGTCATTAACCAACCAAAACACACACACAGCCAATGATGTTTTGATGAAAAATTAAGATTCACATAATTTTATAATAGTTGATATTGTGCATGTTAATATAAAGAATAATTATGTGTCCCTGGTATATTTGTAGCAATAGCCAACAATACAGTATATGGGTCAAAATTATACATTTTTATTTTATGCCAAAAATCATTAGATATTAAGATCATGTTCCATGAAGATATTTTCTATCATAAATATATCAACTTAATTTTTGATTAGTAATATGCATTGCTAAGAACTTCATTTGAACAACTTTAAAGATGATTTTCTCAATATTTAGTTTTTTGTGCACCCTCAGATTCCAGATTTACAAATATTGTCCGATCATAACAAACCATACATCAATAGAAGTATTCTCTGCTGTTCAGTCTGTGTTTTTTGATGATGTCACTTCCTCTTCCTGTCCTCAGGACGATCCACGGTCTGATCTATAACGCTCTGAAGCTCTTCATGGAGATGAACCAGAAGCTCTTCGACGACTGCACACAGCAGTTCAGAGCCGAGAAAAACAAGTACGAGGCGCTTTCTCTCGCTCTCTCTCTCTCTGAGTCGCCGGCGCTCGTCCGGCTAAACTCTTCCTTTCTCGCTCTCTCTCTCTCGCTCTGAGTCGCCCGCGCTCGTCCGGCTAAACTCTTTCTCTCGCTCTCTCTCTCTCTGAGTCGCCGGCGCTCGTCCGGCTAAACTCTTCCTTTCTCGCTCTCTCTCTCTCGCTCTGAGTCGCCCGCGCTCGTCCGGCTAAACTCTTTCTCTCTCTCTCTCTCTCTCTGAGTCGCCGGCGCTCGTCCGGCTAAACTCTTTCTCTCGCTCTCTCTCTGAGTCGCCGGCGCTCGTCCGGCTAAACTCTTCCTTTCTCGCTCTCTCTCTCTCGCTCTGAGTCGCCCGCGCTCGTCCGGCTAAACTCTTCCTTTCTCGCTCTCTCTCTCTCGCTCTGAGTCGCCCGCGCTCGTCCGGCTAAACTCTTCCTTTCTCGCTCTCTCTCTCTCGCTCTGAGTCGCCCGCGCTCGTCCGGCTAAACTCTTCCTTTCTCGCTCTCTCTCTCTCGCTCTGAGTCGCCCGCGCTCGTCCGGCTAAACTCTTTCTCTCTCTCTCTCTCTCTCTGAGTCGCCGGCGCTCGTCCGGCTAAACTCTTTCTCTCGCTCTCTCTCTCTCTGAGTCGCCGGCGCTCGTCCGGCTAAACTCTTCCTTTCTCTCTCTCTCTCTCTCTCTCTGAGTCGCCCGCGCTCGTCCGGCTAAACTTCCTTTCTCGCTCTCTCTCTCTCGCTCTGAGTCGCCCGCGCTCGTCCGGCTAAACTCTTCCTTTCTCGCTCTCTCTCTCTCGCTCTGAGTCGCCCGCGCTCGTCCGGCTAAACTCTTCCTGTCTCGCTCTCTCTCTCTCTGAGTCGCCGGCGCTCGTCCGGCTAAACTCTTCCTTTCTCGCTCTCTCTCTCTCGCTCTGAGTCGCCCGCGCTCGTCCGGCTAAACTCTTCCTTTCTCGCTCTCTCTCTCTCTGAGTCGCCCGCGCTCGTCCGGCTAAACTCTTTCTCTCTCGCTCTCTCTCTCTCGCTCTCTCTCTCTCTCTCTCTCTCTCTATACCTCTCTCTCTCTCTCTCTCTCTCTGAGTCGCCCGCGCTCGTCCGGCTAAACTCTTCCTTTCTCGCTCTCTCTCTCTCGCTCTGAGTCGCCCGCGCTCGTCCGGCTAAACTCTTTCTCTCTCTCTCTCTCTCGCTCTCTCTCTCTCTCTCTCTCTCTCTATACCTCTCTCTCTCTCTACCTCTCTCTCTGAGTCGCTCGTGCTCGTCTGGCTAAACTCTTTCTTTCTCTCTGAACATTAGAGAAAAGGCCAAGTGGAAAGAGCGCGAGGAGGCGTGGATGAAGATCGAGAACCTGGCCAAATCCAACCCGCAGGTAAGCGGCTCTGATGTCACTCTTGTGGACACAACTCATCCAGTTTATAACGAATCTGTCGTTATTTAGATGAATATACTCCAGCTTCAGTAGACGCTCTAATGCTGTCAGTCATAGCCATGTATGTTGATGCTAATACACTTACAATGGTATTGCATTACATATGTGTGTGTATACACGTTAATATATGTATGTACACATATGTAGTTGTTTTTTGGCGTTTAACATTTCATGTTAAAATCATTATTATACTTGTACCTTTTTGTTCTTTAATATTTTTTACTTTCATTTAAATAATTTTGTTGCAAGGCAAGTTTATTTATATAGCATTTCATACACGGTGGTAATTCAAAGTGGTTTATATAAATGGAAGTGAAATAAACATTAAAAAAAATAAAAATAGATTTTAAATTAATTTAATGTAATGACTATACACAGTGTTGTATGTTTTTGTCATTTTTATTTCATTTCTTTATTTTTTAAATGTGTTTCTGTTTTTAGCTTTTAGTTTTGGGTCATATTAATACTACAATTGATTGCTTCTGTCCTCATTTGGATAAAAGCGTCTGCGAAATGACTGAATATAATCATGTAAATGTCCTTTTTGGTAACTGTCATGCTTAACGGCTGTTGTTATTGGGCCTTTCTCTCTATTTGAAATGTTTGCATGTATTTGAGCGGTTTTGATGAGGACGTTCTGCTTTAGTTTCTGACGTACATCGACCCCTCCAGCCTCAGCAGTCCGGTGGACATGGAGACCGACGGGCCGATCCTCGAGGACGTCATGATGCTGAAGAAGACCGTCGAAGAAGAAGCCACTCAGGTAGAAGATGTCACCATTTAAAGAGATAGTTCACCCACAAATGATAACGTGATGTTTATCTGCGTATCCACCGCAGGGCATCTGAGATGTTTGTTTCTTCAGGAGAACACAAATTAAGATTAACTCTAACCGGTGCAGTCTGTCGGTCATATAATGGCAGTCAATGGGCTCCACGGCTTTGAGAGCGAAAACAACATACACAGATAAAACCAAATTAAACCCTGCGGCTCGTGACGATACATTGAGGTCTAAAGACACGAAACGATCGATCCGTGCGAGAAACTGAACCGTATTTATATCATTTATTACCTCCGATCCGCTGCCCGGTCCAGCTGTCCAAGTGAGTCGTTGCGACTGAACCGAATCATTTAAACGATTGAATCATTCATGAACGAATCACTGAGACTGAACCGAATCATATAAACGATTGAATCATTCATGAACGAATCACTGAGACTGAACCGAATCATTTAAACGATTGAATCATTCATGAACGAATCACTGAGACTGAACCGAATCATTTAAACGATTGAATCATTCAGGAACGAATCACTGAGACTGAACCAAATCATATAAACGATTGAATCATTCATGAACGAATCACTGAGACTGAACCGAATCATTTAAACGATTGAATCATTCAGGAACGAATCACTGAGACTGAACCGAATCATTTAAACGACTGAATCATTCAGGAACGAATCACTGAGACTGAACCGAATCATTTAAACGACTGAATCATTCAGGAACGAATCACTGAGACTGAACCGAATCATATAAACGATTGAATCATTCAGGAACGAATCACTGAGACTGAACCGAATCATTTAAACGATTGAATCATTCAGGAACAAATCACTGAGACTGAACCGAATCATTTAAACGACTGAATCATTCAGGAACGAATCACTGAGACTGAACCGAATCATTTAAACGACTGAATCATTCAGGAACGAATCACTGAGACTGAACCGAATCATTTAAACGATTGAATCATTCAGGAACGAATCACTGAGACTGAACCGAATCATTTAAACAATTGAATCATTCAGGAACAAATCACTGAGACTGAACCGAATCATTTAAACGACTGAATCATTCAGGAACGAATCACTGAGACTGAACCGAATCATTTAAACGACTGAATCATTCAGGAACGAATCACTGAGACTGAACCGAATCATTTAAACGATTGAATCATTCAGGAACGAATCACTGAGACTGAACCGAATCATTTAAACGATTGAATCATTCAGGAACGAATCACTGAGACTGAACCGAATTATTTAAACGATTGAATCATTCAGGAACGAATCACTGAGACTGAACCGAATCATTTAAACGATTGAATCATTCAGGAACGAATCACTGAGACTGAACCGAATCATTTAAATGACTGAATCATTCAGGAACGAATCACTGAGACTGAACCGAATCATTTCAATGATTGAATCATTCATGAACGAATCACTGAGACTGAACCGAATCATATAAACGATTGAATCATTCAGGAACGAATCGCTGAGACTGAACCGAATCATTTAAACGACTGAATCATTCAGGAACGAATCACTGAGACTGAACCGAATCATTTAAACGACTGAATCATTCATGAACGAATCACTGAGACTGAACTGAATCATTTAAACGATTGAATCATTCAGGAACGAATCACTGAGACTGAACCAAATCATTTAAACGATTGAATCATTCAGGAATGAATCACTGAGACTCAAAACATCGCTGTAGCTGTTTGGAATAATTTTTTGTCGCGAAATGCAGCAAAAACAGTCAATATGGCGTCTAAAAAGTCTCTAAATATTAGCTTATTGTTTATTGAACTGTTGTATAAAATCAATATCACATTTGTAATCGTGCTTATTTTTGGAGAAAAAACGGCACTCTTCGTGTAATTTTAACTATATGAAACGTAAATATATACATTTTCTGCCCCATATCTTGAATTTTGTGATCACTCTTAATGCATTTTAATAAACTGAATCATGCAGTGAAAGAATGCGCGCGTGCACTGATTAACCTGCTTCATTAATCACCAAGCAGGCTAATGTATGCGTGCACTAATTAACCCCTTCATTAATCACCACGCAGGCTAATGTATGCGTGCACTCTAGTTGGGTTTTTGCAAAATACTCAATATTGTCAAATTGCACATCGTTAAAACAACAATTACGATATATATCGCAGACCCCTAGTCAGAGGGCTCTCAGATTTAATCAGAAATATCTTAATTTGTCTCATAATTACATTTTGGGGTGCACTAATCCTTTACGTTTCCCACTGGATGTTCTGTGCAAATGTCATCTCACGCCGTTTTTATTCCCAGCCCCTCAGAGACCAGCGTAAACAACGTCCCCTGATGCGACGCAAGTCCGAGCTGCCTCAGGACACCTCCACCGTGAAGGCCCTGGAGACGCACCGGCGCGCCGAGGACATGATCGGTGCCCAGGACGGCCACTAGAGGACCACAGAGACACCCGAAGCCAGCACAGACGACCAGCAGCGGAGGACGGCACAAACACATGAACCCGTTCTGTCCCGAACCGACCGCCTCGATCCACGCTAGTCCAGGCCCGACTCATCCTCTTCTCCGCTTTCGTTTGTCCGTTTCTCTCTGTTAAAGGGATAGCTCACACAAAAATTAATTCGGTTATTAATTACTCGCCCTCATGTCGTTCCAAACCAGGGTTGCAAAAAGCTGGAACATTTCCAGAATTGATTTCAAGAAACTTTCCAGGATTTTTTTTTACTTTCCAGGATTTTTTGGGGGGACGTTTACGGAAATGTTCCACTCTTTTGCAACTCAAACCCGTAAGACCTTCATACATCTTCAGAACACAAATTAATATATTTTTGGATGACATCCGAAAGCTCTCCCATAGACAGCAATGCAACTGAAATGTTCCCAGGCACAGAAACGTAGTAAAGCATCAGTAGCTCAACCGTAATTTTACCAAGCTACGAGAATACTTCACAAAATGTTTTTCATTCACAAAATAAATGTGTTCTGCCATTTACGGAGAGTCCCGAATCACTTCCCTTTGAACGTAATCAACGTTGTTAACATTCAGGACGCAAAGCGCGCATGCTAAACGTAAACACCGTTGATTGTGTTCAAGGGAAAGCGTGCACGTGTGTCGTGGTACTCTCCAAAATAGCTGTAAACGTTAACTCGGGGAGAAGAGTTGTTGAATACAATTATTTAGCGCACAAGTATCCAAAATTGGGTCCGTTTCTGCAACTAGGAACTTTCAGTTGCATTGCACTCAATGCAGGATCATCATCAGAAATACCTCCATTTGTGCTCCACTGATGATCTTACGGACTCGGACATGAGGGCGAGTGATTTTTTAATTTGTGTGTGAACGCTCCCTTGAAGCTGAAGCGCACTTGTATTCGGGCGAGCGGGCGATTCTCAGGTTGTTTGGCTCTCTTCTGTGGTTCTGAAACCGGCTCGGTGTGTATTTCACGCCACGCTTGGCAATAAGTTCGTCCAGGGAGATTTGGGTTGTTCAAACAATGGTGGTTAATTCGTTTTTAGATGAGCGTTAAAGCTTTTTAACAGGCAAACCCGAAAGGTTTATTTACACAGTTATCAACCAAGCCTTCATTTGCATAGAGTGCCTTTTTAGATGGAGGAACATTTCGTCTGAAGTTTCGCTCGCAGAACGGGACTCCGGAGAAGCCTGACAAAAAGAGAAATTCTCCTGATGAACTTGAACGACTTGTTTTCTTGGGTCTGGGACGAATCCCTCTGAACCATTGTTTGAACGCCCATTATTGGGTTTGGGCTGGTCGGCGCTACGGTGCAGTTCTGCGTTCGTCCGTGCCGTGATTTCAGAAGCAGGTCCCGTATAAGCTCGTCTGTCCGATCTGAATGTCCGATAAATGCGTTATTTTCTCTCTCTTCTCGGGGTTTAATTTAAACCTTCTTTTTTCGGCTGTAGTGTGAGCATCTGAAGACGTAGTCTGCGAAAGATGGTGTTTCTCGGCGATGTCAATAGCATAACTTGCGTTGTTTGTCCAGCTGGAAGCGTCCATTGTGGTGAATTTCACTTTCCGTTCGGTTTCATGGAAGAAAAAACAACTTCAAAGTGTCCTTTAGTATGCGTCCCCGCTCCATCAGATATGTACATATTATGTACTGTTATGATCCGTCTATTATTGAAAGGTAGAGCTCTTATTTTGTACAAATTTTCTCGTGTACAGATGAAAACCATTATTAGCCACTTGCAGACAGACTTCTGTAACTGCGTTAGAAGCGTTTAGGATTTAATTTCTAATGTTTTAGTTTTTGTACTGTTTGTAATGGAGGACTTTTCTGTCTCTGCATTCAGCATAAAATAGCCTTCATGTGTGCTTTTCTCCAAACCTCAAGTGGTCTATGTCTATATACTGGAAATAAAGAAAACGTGTTTTATATTTTCATCTTACAAGAACGTGTTCATTGTATTCTGTGTTGTGTGTGACTGACATTTTTAGCGCTAAAGAAAGGTTTGAAGGCTTCACTGAAATACATTTTTAGTAAGTGTTTGCGTGCTAAATCCAAAAATAAATCATTTATAATGACATTTTATTGAAGCTTCTCATAATTAAGACTGAAAATGGGTGGTGAACATCTGTAATTCTCATTAAAAACTCAATAATTAAATGGGAACTTTAGGGGAAATGTGCTTAATATTCATGAACAATACAAAATATAATACTGAGAGTCTCCTAACGTAGACTTTTGTTGATCAGAGATTTAAAAAAAAAATGGGGGTTAATTATCTACTCAAAAAAAGTGTATTATAACAAAATAATAATGACCAAAATTACTTAAACATTCAAATTAAAATGAAATCAACACATTCTAAATATTAATAAAAGCTATATTATCACAACGATATTAAAATAACACTGCTGTCAAATCCAAATGACTGGTTGAAATAATATTAAGATATTTGCCTTGAAATAATGACCCATTAATTTCCACTATATTCATATTAAATTGGTTTTATGTGGAAAACTAATTGAGATGTTAGGAACAATGTAAGGGACTTATGTCAGTCCCATTCACTTTCATTGCTTTGAAACAAAGATGCAGTTAACCACATCTCCTCTGTGCTCCACAGAAGAAAGTATGTCGTATGTTTTATTTATATATATATATATATATATATATATATATTGAGGGAACTGTTGCTTTAAGAGATGGGACCTATATCTCAATTAAACCCAAAACATGTTGACTGTTTAAAATAATTTTCAAAGTTGTTTTTTTTGCTCACCTAAAAAATTAATTTGCTGACACAAAACGTTTTTATGTATTTTTTTACTTTTCATTATTCATATTTCAATGTCGAACATACGTGAAAACGTCATCAGGTGCCAGCTCGTCCAATCACGGTGCAGCCTCTGGCAGCGCGCGCAGAGATTTGGACAGAAATGGCGCGCTTTTCTGAGGTAAGGCGATTTTACTTCAAGACAGACACGTTATTATCGGTAAGTACGTTTACATTCGCAGTTATAGGCGAACTTTAAGTCGCCGTCTCTCTGTGCAAGTGTAACGACACAACACTTAATCGAATATTTGAAGGATTGAATGCGCGTCGAACGATTATCTCGCGTTTTGTGCGCACGCGACTTTGAGGCCGATTGTACACGATCTTAACGACTTTTAAAAGTTACTAAAGTGAGTAATATCCTAAGGTGTTTACCTAGAGTTAACATCGGAAGAAAAGAGACCCAGAGATTCACCAACTTTTCTGTCTGGCGAACCTCTTTGACCTAAAATATTCACTTAAAGTCCGCCTGACATTTTCAGTGATAAACACATTAGGCGCGTTCGGCTTTAAGCGGCGCTGCAGTGTGTGACATCAAAGTACCGCGAGAGCCATTCGAAAGCATAGGAACCACCTGCTCTATTCTCGCTCTCGTGGTACTATGATGTCATACACTGAACATTCTGCGCAGCGCCGCTTAAAGTCAAACGCGCCTAATAATATTGCTTAAATGGTCACGTGACTTGCAAGTAAACAAGGTGAATATTTAATCAAGCTGTATGAGCTGTTCAGTTCACAAAAGTACAATCACTCAGGTGTCTTGTTTAATTGCCATATTTTAATTACCAGTACTGGCTTAAAAATACCATGTTCATATCATGGTAACTTATATTAAGATTGATTTTTTTATGCATTAGAAAAAATGTCCTCTGCTCACCAAGGCAGCATTTATTTGATCAAAAATGCAGTAAAATATTCTGAAGAGTTTAAATTGATCATTTAACTGCTAATATTTTATCATGTTTTTCATAACTATACACTACCAGTCGAAAGTTTGGAATAATATCAATATTTTTTTACTATTTTAGTCTCTTCTGCTCACCAAGACTGCATTTATTTGATTAAAAATACAGTAAAATTGTGAAATATTATTAGAATTTAAAACCGCTGTGTTCTATGTGAATGTGTTAAACTATTTTTTTTCTGTGATCAAATCTGTATTTTCAGCATCATTACTCCAGTCTTCAGTGTCACATGATCTTCAGATAATAATAATATGCTGATTTGCTTCCTAATTATTATAAACAGTGTTTAGTAGTGATGGGAGAAATGAAGCTTTGAAAACCATTTGCTTCGCAAAATCATTAATTTTTTCAAAGCGCTCGAAACACCACAAAACATCAGATGTGTGTAAATGCAACAAAAACTCCTACTACATTAAATTCAATACAAATAATAAAATGCCATTAAATATGAAGTGTCTGTATAATAATAAATTGCAGGGCTTGTTTTGTTTGTTTTATGGAGAGCTGTATAGACGGTTTCAACGGCAACAACATAAACAAACGTTACCGCGCGTGTTTGTGGCCCTAACTTAACGTCCAAATATAATCAATAACAACAAGTCCCTCTGGAGGAGATTAATTATTATAACAAGCTAAATATGTTTGCTTCGTAAATCAGACGGACTGAGATGCAGGGATAACTACTTGGACGGACTTATTAAAAATGCAAATTCACTCTCTGCCAGCAGGAGACGCTTAAAAGCGGGAGAAATAATGTTAACGTTAGAGGTTTAGCCCGGTAACGGCTGTAAACTGAGATTGCAAACGCTGCTTTATCAGACATATAACATGCAAGATGAAATGAAAACATGTTCTAAAGACAGTGTTCCTTCAGAAATACAGTGATATATCACGTTTTGATTTCTAAACATGCATTACGTGCTCATGTTTAGTCTTTTGGAAAAGTGTTGATATTGTGGTGGGTCTCCACATATTAATGTATGAATATGAAACACATCCCATAATACAACAACCTGAGCCCAACTTCATTACTCATCACTTTAACTGTGTTTGTAGCCGGCGCCACTAACAGCCCGATACACAAACACAGACCGGAAGATACCGTCTTATAGAGGCCAGTAAGAGACTATTGACTATTATATTCATATTAAATTGGTTTTGCTGAACTTTCACGCCACCTTGTGGTTTCCATCAATCATACCTAAAGGCGTAGTTCACCAAAAAAAAAAAACTTAGATTCGTGTTTCTTAAAACCCCCTAAATGTACTGTTTTATGTGGAAAACTAATTGAGATGTTAGGAACGATATAAGGGACTTACGATCTCCGTCCCATTCACTTTCATTGCTTTGAAACGGATGCAGTTCAAGAGATGCAGTTTTACATTTCACTTCTGATTATACCCTGTATAATTTATTATGTGACGAATAAAGAAACCTTGAAGAGAATGGCAAACCACATCTCTGTGCTCCACAGAAGAAAGTAGGTCGTATGTTTATTTATAAAAAATATATTTTTTTTTTTTGAGGGAACTGTTGCTTTAAGAGATGGGACCTATCTCTCAAAACATGTTGACTATTTAAAATACTTAAATAGAGGAACAGTAAGAAACTATTAACCACTCAACCTTCTAATTACACAAATGTCTCATTAAGAATGTCTACAAATTGATGACTGATCTGAGATCTGGTAAACCCAGCAGTGCTTCTAAAGCGCCCATCACTATCGCCTCTTCTCAACCTTTCATCAACACATCAAAACTACTTTTATTTATTTTTCCACATATTTTTATTGAGTTACAATGCACTGCGAATGCACTTTTTTTCAGGTGTTTTAGTGCAGCTACAGATCATTTAAGCTTAGCAAATGTCTTCTGATAACATCAACTGTACATTTAGTTTGTCATTTACATTTATGCATTTAGCAGACGCTTTTATCCAAAGCGACTTACATGTATCAGTATGTGTGTTCCCTGGGAATCGAACCCACAACCTTTTACGCTGCTAACACACCGCTCTACCACTGAGCCACAGGAACACGTGGCTATGTGTCAAGTTTATAGGTTTTCAATCTGCTCTGAAACAAGGTTCAGCAACATTGTAGGATAAACCAAAGAGAAAAGGAGGTCTCTACTCATGCAGAGTGCATAACCATTCAATACCATAATCAATGCATCAGTGTAGATCACAGTAATCAATGGATTTACCGTCTGATGAATACAGCTCAGAGATCAAGCGTGCGTCTGACGTCTGACCCTTCATCAAACATTACATCAAGGATCCTGCTGAGTGGGTCTCCTTAAACCTGTGGATACATGGTTCGATTATGGATTAAACTCAATATATGTTTGACACAACAACAATTCAACTCAACAAACCATTGATACACATCGTATCGCCCGAAAGAAAGCCTAACAATACAGCTTTTTATATTACAAAACATGATGATTAGGTGTTTTTTAATCAGATTTTCGACGGAAGTAATGCTTTTTGACTCATAAACTGAGGTGCATGAGTTCAGATTCAGTAAATAAACACAAAACCTGCGCTAATTCACAGAAAACAAGACGACGGAAAGATTTGATGATGATAATGAAAGATTTACAAGCCATTTTAATACCAAATAACACAATATTTCAGTACAGCACAAGGGTTCATTTTAGTGCTAATCGTGATCATTAATAAAAGGTTTTGTTTACATAATATATATGTGTGTACTGTGTAAATACAAGCACATGCATGTATATATATTTCAGAAAAAAATATGTTTATATATTAAACATGTTTATAATATAAATTATAGGAATTTATGTAAATAGTTTCACTATATATACTGTGTAATTACATATACATAACACACATATATTATCCAAACAAAAACGTATTTTGTTTGCGATTAATCATTTGACAGCACTAGTTAATATATGTATTTATTCTCAATATATATATTTAGATATTTTGATACTTTACCATTTATTTATTTAGTTATAGAGAGCAGCCGTGGGAAAGACATGTAGTATTTTGTTTTCCATCTATTACAGTAAAGTGCACTAATGATCTTTTATTCACTTTTACACCCGGCGATGCTCTTTACTGACACAAGATGGAGCCGAAATACAAGAAAGCATCGGTGCTTCTCCACGAGCGAGTCTCTTTTATGGTCATTCCCAGCCGTAAAATACATCTAAACATTGAATAATTACATTAAAACATGCTTTTGAAAGAAGTAATGCATGCTCTCTAAAGATAACTTATTTGATCAAAAATACAGTAAAACAGAAGATTGAGAAGTATTACAATTTAATATAAAATAACCAATATCAGCATATTATTATGATTTCTGAAGATCATGTGACACTGGAGTAATGATGCTGAAAATACAGCTGCGATCACAGAAATAAATTACAGTTTAATATAGATTCACACAGAAAACAGTTGTTTTAAATTATAATAATATTTCACAATTTTACTGTATTTTTGATCAAATAAATGCAGCTTGACGAGGCTTTCATAATTTTTTTTTAATTATTCCAAACTTTTGACTGGTAGTGTATAATTATGATAAAAACAAGAATATAAAATATTAGCAGATGACAACAAATACAGCGAAGATCAATTCAAACACTTCAGAATATTAATATTTTAGGTATTATATTTGATTGAAAGATATTACGTTTATTTTTTTGTATGGTAAACAACTCCTCCAGCTATTTTGTGTTGCTCATATAATATGAATAATATAGCACATGTATAATTGTCACTAGTGAAGGAAATATAACAAAGAAGTGGATCAGCTTTCTATGTATTCTTGAGTCAAGTATTTCAAGGGTGTGTTTGTGAGACGATCTAAAAAGAGGCCGAAGGGCAACAGAAACCTCTCCAGATAAGCGCTTGTTCAGTTAAGACACAAAGCAGAAGCACTTTAGACACACAGAGAGAGAGAAAACACAGCGATTCAGATTCCTGAAAGAGTGTCTCCACATTCATTACACGCTCAAAATCATTCCTTCATCATATCTAGCTCAAGGTAACTATCCTCTGTCGTTCATAACAGTGTCCTTTAAGAGAAATCTTACATAACGCTATTAAATATAATTCTGTTGAATCACCAGACCTCGTTTCAAAGTAATGTAGTCTATTATAACCTTTTCACAGCGTACACCTTTCTCTCTCTCTCCTCAAAATGACCCGTGTTTGTCATGTGCTACTCGAAGAAGCCTCGCATTATATGCAGATGAGTGGGTTATAAGTTAACGAACTATTACATTTGGGTTAGTTTCTCTTGTTTTGGAGTTTTTGGGTCTTTTTAGAGCTTTGATAAATAGTTGAGGGTCACTATAAACTGTTTTTGTATTGAAATAAGCTTAAATAATTATTAGTTCATGTTCCATTGCAAATAAAATGAGGTTGTGAAAATCAGGGTTATTATTCAACAACTAAAATAGAAAAAATTAAACTAGAACTCTGGGAAATTGATATTTTGTCATAATTTGCACCCGTGTTATTTTAGCATCTGTTATATTAATATATAATTTTTTTGATAATGTTATTATTGACTGTAGTATTACACTGTGGTTTTATGTTTTGAATGCAATTTTTATTAGTATATACATATTAGTTTCAGTTTTAATTTGAGATTTTATTTCTTTATTAGTTTTATGTTTTAGTTTATCTGAAATGAAACTTTCGTCAGCGTTTGCACCGGTATTATTTGAGCATGCATCCATATAATGTTATTTTTTAATTATTTAAAAACTTCATTTAAAATATTATAAAACAAAAACTGTAATATAGTATATTAATCTATCATTTTTGAAAATATATTTAATGCAAGTTTATATTTTAAGTATTAAGTAGGGATGCACCGAATGTCCGGCAATCGAAATCATCAACAGAAAAAAAAGGTATTTATTTTATGTTTTTTTATTTAATTAATTATAAAAAATGTATTTATTTGCCATTTTTTATGATTTAATTATTATTTATATAAGTACCAAATGTGACAGTAATTTCAACTTATTTTATAATTTATTAGCCTAACATACCTTATAAAAAGTAACCATTACAAAAAGTATTACAATAAATACATTTAGTACAATATTATAAAGTAAAAGTGCAGTAACAATGTTTTTGTATATATATATATATTGTTTCATTTCGGTGCATCACTATTAATAAGTATTTTAATTATTATTTTTTTTGTGTCTAAAATAGTTTTTTATTAAAAATTAAAATGAGACTAAAGTTAAATTTAAAAGCTATAACTTTATTTAATTTCAGCTAATTGCTGAGCCAACTAAGTTTAGTTTAATTTGAATCACTGGAACGAAATCAACTATTACGACAACTTAATTAAAAAAGAAAAGCAGTATAGACTATAAATTATATACATTTAAAAATGAGAGAAACAACAACATTTCTAAAACGTTTACTAAGAATTAGTGCTGTCAAATTATATGAATCGTGAATAATCACATCCATAATAAAAATAAAAAAATCACATAATATATGTGTGTGTTCTGTGTATATTTATTATGTATATATGAATACAAACACATCCATGCATATATTAAAGGAAAATATTATATGTGACCCTGGAGCACAAAACCAGTCTTAAGTGTCATTTTTTCGAAATTGAGATTTATGCATCATCTGAAATCTGAATAAATAATATTTCCATTGATGTATGGTTTGGACAATATTTGAAAATCTGGATTCTGAGGTTGCAAAAAAATCAAAATATTGAGAAAATCATCTTTAAAGTTGTTCAAATTAAGTATTAGCAATGCATATTACTAATTAATAATGAAGTTTTGATATATTTATGATACTAAATATCTTCATGGAACATGATCTTAATATCTAATGATTTTTGGCATAACAAAAAAATGTATAATTTTGACCGATACAATGTATTTTTGGCTATTGCTACAAATATACCCCACCGACTTAAACTAGTTTTGTGGTCCAGGGTCATATATATTAAATATATTTATATATAATATAAAATATATAAATGTAAATATACACAAAATGTAAACAAAAACTTTTATTTCGGATGCGATTAGTCGTTTGGCAGCACTACTAAGAATTCAAAATATTAAGAAAAACTAAAATCATAATGATACTAAACCAACCCTTGTGCAAATATTAATGAAATCTTGATTTATTTTAATTTCAGTTTAATCGAAGCCCATGTCGATCCTCTGCAATCAAAAATCATCACAATGGACGGCAACAAGCATCAGTCCTGTCTGACCAATCAGATTCGAGTAAGATCTACCAACATACTTCTGATATCAATCTCTAGAAAGGCTGTAAGTAAGCGCTCGGTGTCTGGTTTCTTCTCTCTCTGAGAGCGTGACTCAGCCCGACACTCTCCACATCCAGAGGAAAGGCAGGAGAGAGCCGGCGTCCCACGGGGAGACACAGAGACGGAGCCGAGGAGAGTCTGTATGAAGGGTCAGGTTAGGTTACACAGACGTGCCTCGGCCTCGAGTCCCTGTGACCCAGACCCGCACAGCCCCGTATCTCAGTCAGATGAGGTTATCTTGACCTACTTTCCTACTAGATGTGCTTATTTGGACCTTGACACTCACAGCGGGTCTCTTTGGGGGAGTGAATCGTGAAGAAGACGGTTAGCGAGCTCTCTGTGACTCATAAAGTGTTGCAGATATAAAACGGTGTGCAATTAAGTGATGCGTCATCGTTCAAAACACATTAGTGTTAGCGCTTGCTCGTCATGAAGTTCAGAAGACACCATGTGTGTAGCTAGCCTTTCTGTAAATATATGCCAGCAAGAAGGAGAAAATACTAGATCTCAGTAGTGTCTTCTAGAACAAGATGGTTTCGGCTTTCCACAAATGAAGGCCTTAAAGGGACAGTACACCCAAAAATTAAAATTCTGTCATTTACTCATCCTCAAGTATTTCCAAACCTGTATGAATGCGTTTGTTCTGCTGAACACAAAAGATGATATTCTGAAGAATGTGGGAAACAGAGCAGTTTTGGGGCATCATTGACTTCCACAGTATTTGTTTTTCCTACTTTCTCCAGAATATCTTCCTTTGTGTTCAGCAGAACAAACACATTCATACATGTTTGGAAATACTTGAGGGTGAGTTAATGATGACAGAATTTTCCTTTTTGGGTGTACTGTCTCTTTAAATCAGAGCAGAAACTATTAAATTCATAAAGTTATGGCAGTGAAGGTGCCAATATTAATGTCTGAATCAAAATACATTTAATTGAGATGCAAAATAAAGATCTGAACAGACTGTTGTTGTGTGATAACAAGCTTTAAAAAAAAAATAGTTCCAGTGCAAAAAGAATATTCATGCAAATCATAAAATAACTAATATATATATTATTTAAAACAAAATGACCAAAAACTGAACTAAAACTAAAATAATGTTCCATTGCAAAAAAGAATGTTCAAGCAAATCATAATATATATATATATATATATATAAATAATTATTTAAAACAAAATTAACATAAAAAACTCAAACAAAATATATTAATGTATAGTTCACCCAAAAAATGAACATTTCATAATTGCACCAGTGTTATTTTAGTATTATAAATAATTTTTTTTGTTTTAATTTTAATTTTATTTAACATTCATTTAAATTATTTTTAGTGATTTTACGTTTTTGTCATTTTTTTATGTCTGTGTAGTTTTATGCTGTTTTATTTTATAGTTTTAGTTAAACATAAAGTTATTAAACTAAACATTTATTTCAGCCAGTTGCCAAAGCAACACATTTTTATTTAGCCAAAGTTGAAGTACTATAATTAAACAAGCTAAAACGTAATCATAAATAATACATTTGACAAACCCACACAAGAAAATTGCTAATATAATAATACCAAAAATCTTAATAAATTAAGGTCTTAAATCAGAGCTTAAAGTCTTAAATTCATGATGTCTTGGCATTACATTTTTCAGTACAAATATCTAATCATCCTTAAATCAAGATATATTAACTTCAGATGCAAAATGAGGATATGAAGTCTTGTTTTCTGACAAACTGAACAAAATTAAGTGACTTCGGCTTAAAACAAGATCAAATATCTGCTGATAGAAAATAAAATCCAGTTTTGCTTTAAGTAGTTTTTCTGACTCAACCGGCAGAGACTCTTGTTTTAATCATAAACTCACTTCATTTTGATGAATTTCTCATAATACTTTATCATATACCTCAAAGCAATAATATTTACTCATTCATCTCCACATCAGCAATCTACAGTTGCATCAGCGGAAAATATGTCGAACCGAAGCAATTTGGCTTCACATAATGTCCGATTAGACTCGCCAAGCTTTATGAATTCACTCATTTAGGCTTCTTTCAGGCTCATGTCCTTGAATTATTTCCATTTAGCCACCTCATTTCATGCACCGTTGCATATTTCAGCAAATAAATTTGATACGCACTGTATTTTAATTTTTAAGACGCCTAGTTCGTTTGAAACCAAATCTTTAGTAGACCTTGAAACCCATCAATCAGGAAGGTTTGCACGCTTGCTATCCAGCCGACGGACTTTCAAAACAACAAAAATGATCAAAGATGGATCAGAAACACAAGTTTGTAAACGGAAAGCGCCCTAATTCTGCAGTTTCCACCACGAGGCGCTCCGTGAGCACCTTTGAGCTCCGCTTTCTCTTTGTGTGTCAACCTGCTGTTCAATTTTCTGGTCAAATCTCCTGCAGATTTGGAGGCTCTTGAGCTGCACCAATTTCCAAAGCTGTCTATTGCATTGTTATATTATCTATTATATAATATCCATTTCTGATGTCGCCAATATTTAGAGATGCACCGAAATCCCTGCATGCCGAAAGTTAGTTTGACTTTCACGTAGGGGTGTGCGATATATATCGTCTGCGATAATATCATAATTGTTGTTTTAACGATGTGCAATTTGACAATATCGAGTATTTTGCAAAAACCAAACAGCTACGTTACGGAGTGCACGCATACATTAGCCTGCGGTGATGAAGGGGTTAAACGCGTACATTAGCCTGCGGTGATGAAGGGGTTAAACGCGTACATTAGCCTGCGGTGATGAAGGGGTTAAACGCATACATTATCCTGCGGTGATGAAGGGGTTAAACGCATACATTAGCCTGCGGTGATGAAGGGGTTAAACGCATACATTAGCCTGCGGTGATGAAGGGGTTAAACGCATACATTATCCTGCGGTGATGAAGGGGTTAAACGCATACATTAGCCTGTGGTGATGAAGGGGTTAAACGCATACATTAGCCTGTGGTGATGAAGGGGTTAAACGCATTCATTAGCCTGCGGTGATGAAGGGGTTAAACGCGTACATTAGCCTGCGGTGATGAAGGGGTTAAACGCGTACATTAGCCTGCGGTGATGAAGGGGTTAAACGCGTACATTAGCCTGCGGTGATGAAGGGGTTAAACGCATACATTAGCCTGTGGTGATGAAGGGGTTAAACGCGTACATTAGCCTGCGGTGATGAAGGGGTTAAACGCGTACATTAGCCTGCGGTGATGAAGGGGTTAAACGCATACATTAGCCTGCGGTGATGAAGGGGTTAATCAGTGCACGTGATTAATTAGAGCGTGTTCTTTCACTGCATGATTCAGTCGATTAAAATGCATTAAGAGTGATCGCAAAATTCAAGATATGGGGCAGAAAATGTATATATTTACATTTCATATAGTTAAAATTACACGAAGAGTGCAGTTTTTTCTCCAAAAATAAGCACGATTACAAATGTGATATTGATTTTATACAACAGGTCAATAAACAATAAGCTAATATCAAGAGACTTACATTTTAGACACCATATTGCCTGTTTTTGCTGCATTTCGCCGACAAAAATAATTCCAAACAGCTACAGCGATGTTTTGAGTCTCAGTGATTCGTTCCTGAATGATTCAATCGTTTAAATGATTCAGTTCAATCTCAGTGATTCGTTCCTGAATGATTCAATCATTTAAATGATTCGGTTCAGTCTCAGTGATTCGTTCCTGAATGATTCAATCGTTTAAATGATTCAGTTCAATCTCAGTGATTCGTTCATGAATGATTCAATCATTTAAATGATTCGGTTCAGTCTCAGTGATTCGTTCCTGAATGATTCAATCGTTTAAATGACTCGGTTCAGTCCCAGTGATTCGTTCATGAATGATTCAATCATTTAAATGATTCAGTTCAATCTCAGTGATTCGTTCCTGAATGATTCAATCACTTAAATGATTCGGTTCAGTCTCAGTGATTCGTTCCTGAATGATTCAATCGTTTAAATGACTCGGTTCAGTCCCAGTGATTCGTTCATGAATGATTCAATGAATCGTTTAAATGATTCGGTTCAGTCGCAACGACTCACTTGGTAAGTGACGTGCTGCCACCTGCTGGCGGTTTAATTTCACATTTAAAGGCCATTTTCATTTTTTTTAATAATTTTAAATATCAGTATTCAATGTTTTATGTTTAAAACGTCAAATGATGCATTTGTAACTGTTTAAATCACTCTGAGCTGCATTAAACAGTGTGTGAACACATCTAAACACCTTCAGATGCAGCTTCTGCAGAGATTCATTTTGATTATACTGGTTTCATTTGTTTAGTAACAGCCTAAATGTGTATCATCTTAATTGACTGGTTAAATGTAACAATATGACTCAAAAGATGTACACTTTTAGATAAAAATTGCTTTATTAAAAGGTAAAAATCTATTTAAACTTAAATGAAAATATTAATGTTATCACTGATGTGAACCGAGCTCATATCAGAATATCATAAACTGCAGCTGTCCACAGAAGTCAGATATCAGCACAATAACACACTCGGCAAAATATCGTCATTGAAAAAATATCGAGATATCCTTTTTTTTCAATATCGCACACCCCTACTTTCACGTGGTGTGACGCTCTGTGTATTATCCCGCTCTATGCATGTGTGCATGGCTCATCTGAACTGCAAAGTCCACTCACAACTGGAGCCGACAGGCGACATCTATGTAGTGCAGTATCGTTTCTGTTTGTAAAAGCCCTACTGTGCTGGAACATGGCGTGGTATATATGGGCAACTCTGGTAACGTTCGTTGATCTGCTTACCGCTATGTTATTCTGATAATAATAGCTTTCTAGGACTAAAGGTCTTTGCACACTGAGACCAACATTTTTCGTATGTTTTTCAGTTTTTTCATATTCGTATACTTTCCTATCAAAATGGATGTGAAAACGCAGAAAATCGAACCTAATCTTAATTTTTTTAATGACGGACGAATGTTTTGGAGGCGTGACTGACACAGCGTGAGGTCGTATTTATTTTTTAACACGTTAAATAACAATGCATGACCTTCAACATTATTTGGATAATTGGTAAAAAAAAAACTACTGTTACACCTAAAGGAAAAAATAGAGCAATTTATTTCATTTGTATCTTTATTATTTACTTGTGCTATCATTAGTAACTTTTTTATTTGTTCTTATGTTATCACTGACTGCTTACTTGTCAATTTGTATTCAAATCAATGTTTGAATCTTGTGCTACTGTAACAAAATTACCCCGCTGTAAAATCAAAAATACACTGAGTGAGCAAAACATTTGTGAGGTGTTATAATGGTAATTAAACAATGTTACATATAAATTAAAGCCTACATTACATTGTGTCATATACATTGGTCTCTTTATTAGAAATTAGCCTACTGATTGCCACCATTGATGATTAGGATTAAGTTGTTTTTATTACCCCGTAAACATATTTTTTTCTCTAATTTTAAAGCATTAACTCAATTTTGATAAAGTTTTCAGAAATCAAGATATATTGAGACATTTTGCTTCTCAAGTAAACGTATCTTGATTTAAACATGTTTAGCTGTTTGCACTGGAAAAGACAAATACAAAATATAATGCAAGCTTGTTTCTATAAAAAAAGGTAATTCTGATTTATGTCTCATAATTTAGATTTTTTTATTCTTGCAATTTTATATCACAATTTTGAGATTGAGACTTTTTTTCAGTTTTTTTATGAATTTTAATTCATAATTGTGAGTTTGTCTTGCATTAATTTTTTTTATTCTGGCAATTCTGAGTTTATATCTCACAATTGAGACCTTTTTGTCTCAGCATTGCGGGTTTTTATCTCGCAGTTGCAAGTTATAAACCAAATTCAGATTTTTGCATCGCATTCAACTTTTTTTTTTTTCACAAATTGCGAATTCATAATTCTGAGTTTGTCTTGCAATTTTGACTTTTTTTCAAAAAATTCTAAGTTTACATGTTTTTTTATAGATTTGTGACTTTATCTCACAATTCTGACCTTTTCTCGATATTGCAAGTTAAGATTTACTGTATATCTCACAATTCTTAATTTATATCGCACAAAGTTTATATCTCGCTTTTTACAGAGTTTATATCTCCCAATTCCGACTCTGAGCATACATCAAATAAAAAAGATAATTGTGACTTTTTACATCGCAATTCTTTTGTTTTCTTTTTTTTTTGCCATTAAAAAACCCCAAAACAAATTAAGGTATTTTCAACTTTTTATCTCACAATTCTTTTTTTTTTTTTTTTTTTTTTTTTGTATTTTACAAATTGCAAATTCATAATTGTGAGTTTGTCTTGCAATATAGAATTTTTATTTTAGAAGTTTACATATTTTTTTGTATTTGTGACTTAATCTCACAATTCTGACTTTTTCTCGATATTGCAAGTTAAGATTAACTGTATATCTCACAATTTTATACCTTACAATTCCAAGTTTATATCTCACAATTATTAGTTTATCTTGCAATTCCGAGTTTATATCTTGCTTTTCCGAGTTTATATCTCACAATTGAGAAACATGAGCATACATCAAATAAAAAAAGATAACTCTGACTATGACTTTTTTATCTCACACTTCTGACTTTGTCCTCAAGCTTGAGATAAAAACTCACAATTGCTTTTCTTATTTTTTTTTTATTGTATAGCGGAAACAAGATTCCATAAAAATAAGACAATCCCTGAATCAGAAACTCATTTCTGCGGTGCTGCTGTGAACCGCTTAAGACCCTTCTTTATGGAGGTCGATGAATAGGTTCGGGAGGAGGTTAAAGGTTAGGCTGGGTCAGGACTAGGTGAACTGAGGAATGAGAAAAGCACTAAAGCCTCTGCTGTCTCTTCATCAGTAATCCAATCATCAAGAGAGGTCAGAACAAAGCATCAGAGCGAACGAGAGAGAGAGAGAGTTAATTCAGATCAACGCTTGCTGACACAGGCCTGCAGTCTTTCTCACAAGTGTTTTATGACGTACTTCATAAATCTATCATGAAGTAAATAAATAATGACAGCAGCTCTTATGTTTTGTCAGTGTACTCTGTGTGACACCGATCCAAACACAGTTACCTTCTTTTTGCAAAACTAATATTTAACTCTATTAGATGATGCATGCACCAGAAAACATGCTTAAAAATACAGGTTTGTTGTTGGCATTGACGGTTGCATGAAGAATCTTAAAACCTTTATATTGCACAAAATGTTCTTTTAGTGCAAAAAGGTTCATTTGGTTATTTTAAGAATTGTTGACTGTAAGGTACTTTGAATAACCAAAATTTAGATGCATTTTTTTAAGAGTATATCTTTTTTTTAATCATAAAGCCAAAAAAAAAAAATCTATAATTTTTTTTTTTTTTTTTTACACAAGATATTTTTTCCTGTGGGTCTTAAAAGGTCTTAAATCAGAGCACATGGTCTTATATTCATACATGTTGCATGCATACACCTCTAAAATGAATCTCTTCCTCAGTATTTTTGTCTTGATTTCCAGTACAAATATCTAAACGACCTTAAACCAAGAATGCATTTACTAGAAATGCAAATTGACGATATGACGTCTTGAGTTAGTTTAAAACAAGAACGAATATCTGTCAGTGCAGTATGAAAGCGTTTAATGTTGCTTCATAGGACTGGGAATGTAGTGCACAAACTATGTGTTTCTTTATGATACTTTTATTTAGCTTGTATGGTGATGTTTTTGTCTTTTCTGTAGCTTGAACTAGTGTTGTGCGATATAGATAGATAAGTTTACTTGTCCTCAAAGAGGACATTCATTTTCACAGAAATTCATTTTCACATGTAACACAATGACATCTACACACACTTATCACAAAACAACCAAAAAATGTATACCTGCGGCCAGATGAGAGAAGGATGAAATAACGATGGAGTGGATGATCTGGGTCGTTTAGGATTATGTGTGCTTTCCGGATCGTAGCTGAAGTAACACATCATTTAGGAGTTGGAATACCAATAATCTTACTAGCCAAATTAGGTATCTTTAAAAGTGTGTTCGTATTAACCGCTGTAAGCATATGAAAAAAACAAATGGCACATACATAAGAACTGGCTCAATAATACTCCGAGATGAGGCTGGACAGACAGCTGCTTAAGTAACTGTAAATCTCTGTTGACAAGCTTTATACATCCCTAAAATATGCTGATTAAAGCTGAGATGATCGTCCAATGTATTTCCAAGGTATCTGAAATGCTGCACTCTCTCAACCATCTCTCCATTAATATCAATACTTGGATGAATCTGTGTTTCAGAAGAGCCAACAAACAGTTCTTTAGTCTTTGAAATGTTAAGATGTTAAAAATTGTCATCACACCATGTACCAAAATATGTTATGGAACGTTGAGAGTCCAAAAAAATAATTGTATCACTGTTTTTGAGTAACGCAAGAATAGCTGTGTCATCTGCATATTTAGAATAATGAATATTAGTAAATCTGACAATCATTCGTATAGAGCAGTGGTTCTCAAAGTGTGGTACGCAGAGGAATCTCAGAATTAAATATAAATCAGGCCGCGTGTCCACCAAAGCGATTGTTTTAAATGGGAGTGTCTTTTTCATGCTGAGCACTCGGGCGTTTTTTTCTTGGCACCGAGAATTTAAGAATGTTAGCACTCATCACTGTCACTCTTTAGTCAGCTAACCAATCACAGTGCAGGAGGGGCGGGACTAATACCGTCACACCCTGCTTGTACTACGACTGAACAGCAATGGAGAAGTTAATATTGCTCGTCTCTGAGTATTTATGTCTTTACCAGATGGAATTGCCGGAGTACAATAATATTGTTATGAAAAATAATGCTTGGAGAAACATTTCATTCGCGATGCGTCTGCCATATTACTTCAGCGGATATTCCATATCATAGCAACCGCAGCGTCTCGAACTCGAGCGCTCACACCTGGGTGTTTTCAGCTGGCTTTGGTGGACACGGGGCCTGATTGTTGTTACTTGCAGCTACATATACAGCCTGTGTGTTTTTTATCAAGTACTTTTTTATTTAAAAGTGAAATAAAAACTGTACTGTGCTTAAAGATTAAATGAAAATGTATTGTAGCTACTTAAAGTTAAATACTTTAAAGTTACTGTACTTAAATGTTAAGTATGATACATTTTCATTTAATCTTTATTTAAGTACAGTTTTTTAACATTTAAGTACAGTACAGTTTTTATATCACTTTTAGGTACAATATATTTGAATGTAATATTTACGTGGAAGTAAGCACGGTGCAGTGTTCATGTTCAAACGGTGTATTTACTATATTTTAAGAGGCTGACAATAATAAATATCCTTATAAGGATTAAAACTGACTCGTTTTTTTATTTGTTTTACTGTGTATAGTGCTACTGAAAGTGAAAGTGACGTGACATACTCGGAATTTGTGCTCTGCATTTAACCCATCCAAAGTGCACACACACACACAGCAGTGAACACACACACACACACACACACACACACACACACCGTGAACACACACACACACACACACACACACACACACCGTGAACACACACCCGGAGCAGTGAACACACACACACACACACCGTGAACACACACACACACACACACACACACACACACACACGTGAACACACACACACACACACACACACACACACCGTGAACACACACACACACACACACACACACAAACCGTGAACACACACACACACACACACACACACAGCAGTGAACACACACACTCTCTCTCACACACCGTGAACACACACACACACACACCGTGAACACACACCCGGAGCAGTGGGCAGCCATTTATACTGCATTTTAATGTTGGTCATAATGGTGGTACTTGGTGTAAAAAGTTTGAGAACCACTGGTATAGAGAATGTAAAGGAATGGACTTAATACACATCCCTGAGGGACCCCAGTATTAAGAACAACGGTGGGTGACAATGAATTGTCCACTTTTACCACTTGAGACCTATTAGACAGAAAATGATAAATTAATGGTGATGGATCTTGCCGGCCGTGTAATTTCTTTCGTTGTGCATGTAGTTCAGGTGGATGCGGAGCAGCAGTGAGAAGCCAGGATCTCTGCAGCGTGACTCATTTATCTCAGCCGGCCGGAGTCACGTCAGGACACGGATCTCATCCGCCGGGCCGAGCACAAGCTCTGGGCATGCAGCTCCAGCTCAGGTAATCACCGCTGAAACCAGGGGTCACGCCGGGGTCAGCAGAGGAGATAAGCAGATGCATTAAAGCCGAGAGATAACGCACACGTCTCTCACGTCTCGGCTATGCCAAGCAACCTCTGGGCTCGATTATGGGCATCACGCCGCCTCCATTATAAGAGCTGCTTCGTTCCTCGTGGAACAGATGAATGCGTTTTCTTTGAATAGATGCTAAAGAGCTCCCAGAGGGACGCCGGCAGCGTTTACATAACTGAGAATATCTCGTCTAAAGCAGATGCTGCAGCATCGAATCTAGACGTCAAACCTTCGAGAGATGCAGAAAACACTGTTGTGCCCTGAACATCATGATTGTCAATCGAATGAGTTAATTAGATGTGATACATTATTACAAATAATGAATGACATAAAATGAACAGTTTTTCTACTGGTCAAAACTTTAGAATAATTATTGTCATTTTTCATAATTGATTATAAAAGTATATAATTTATTTATGGCTATTTAAACACATATGTTAGTTATTTTATTTATATATATATATATATACACAGTACTGGCTTCTATATATGATATAATATTTGGAATATTTGGAATATCTGCATTTATTTGATATAAAATACAGTAAAATGTTGAAATATAACTTAAAATAGCTGTTTTTTGTTTCAGTATATTATTAAATGTTATTGATTTCTGTGATCAAAGCTGAATTTTCAGCATCATTTTTCCTGTCGACATTTCTGAACGTTGAAAATGGTTTTTGGTGATTAATATTTTTGTGGATATTCTCTAATATATTCATCAGGGATGCATTGTATTGACCAAAAGTGTCAGTAAAGATATTTATAATGTTACAAAATATTCAAATAAACGCTGTTCTGTTAAACTTTCTATTCATCTGTGAATCCTGAAAAATAAAATGCATCAGTTTCCACAAAAATATTGAGCAGCACGACTGTTTTCAACATTGATAATAATCAGAAATGTTTCTCGAGCAGCATATTATTATGATTTCTGAAGATCATGTGACACTGAAGACTGCACACCCAGCTTTGATCACAGAAATAAATTACACTTTATTATATATTCACATAGAAAACAGCTATAATATTTCACAATTTGTACTGTGTTTTGGTCAAATAAATGCAGCTTTGATGAACAAAAGACACAACATTAGTTGTTCCAAACTTGTGAGCAGTACTGTGTGTATATATAACATTATTAAGAAGTAAAGTAGATGATATACTTATGTTGTGAGTGTTTGCGGTCTTAGTATGTAGGGAGCAGTGTTTCAGTAATATTGTAAAGTAGTGTGCTATAGTACCTGCAGATCTACATCTACAATAGAAAGCAAATCCGAATGAAGTGTGAGGTGCGTCGCTCGTTTCTAACAAAGATGCTCCGTGTCTGTCTCCATGGAGGCACAAAGAGATGGATCTCATAGCAACACGTTTCCATGGCAACGCGGATGCTGATGTCAGACCAGAGCGTGTCTGTTTCTTCTCTTTCCTTTAGTTTTCACTCAGAAATTGCTAGTAAATGTCATAAATAGTTACAAATATTGTTCCATTTACAGTTCATTTAATTTAAGTGTGAATTTAATACATATTTAAGTAACAATATGATCATATCTTTACGTTTTACTGTATATTTAATCAGCGTTTCATTTGTTTTTAATTGTATTTTAATGTTATTTTAATGGACATTTTCTTTGTAATGTTAGGCTGGGATGTCTAAAAATGAGATTAACTCCTCTGTTGTGAGTCACTTTGCATAAAAGCATCTGAAAATGCATTAATATAAGCATAACTGTAAAGAAATATATATATATTATGTTGATTTCCATGCTATGCCATCACGTTTCTTTCATTATTTGCTTATTATGATCATATCAAATATTACATAAATGTGCAAAGGACTTTAATCTAGTGGACTGAAAAAGATTTCACTCGGAAATTGATGATACATTTCATAATTACAAATATTTTTACATTTACAGTAAATTTAACATATTTTATTTGTATTTAATTTAAGTGTAAATTACACAAAATATTTATTATAATATATAATATGATCACATCTTTTAATTTTACAGTGTATTTTATTTGTATTTAATTTAAGTGCAAATTTCACCAAATTAAAAATATTAATAATATATAATATATGATCAAATTTTTTCATTTTACAGTGTATTTTATTGGTGGTTAATTTTAGTTTGTATTTGTATTTTAATTTTTGTATTATGAAATGTAATGCATTAATTAATATGCATTAAATGCTTCTCCAGAAAACCTGATTATCATTGTTATACATTATTATACATTATTATATTATATTTTTGTTAGTTTTGAAACCATGATCAATTATTTTAGTTAATTTCACAAATAATTACAAAGTAACAACAAATAACATTAAACAAAAGAAGCAAAAACACTAAAATAAATATTTTCTTATAAATCATACTCCAAAAATCTCTTTCATTCGTAATTAAAATATATATATTTTTAACATGCATAAAACTAATTTGGGTGGATTAATGATTTTCTCAAAAATTGCTCGTAAATTTAGCAAATAATTACAAAGAAACAACAAATAACATTAAACGAAAGAAGCAAAAACACACACAAAAAATATTTTCTTGGAAATCATATTCTAAAAATCTCTTTCATTCATAATTAAAATATATATTTTTAACATGCATAACACTAATTTGGGTGCGGTAATCAATTCCTGAGAAAATAATTACCCCACCCAAATTAGTGTTATGCATGTTAAAAATATATATTTAGCAAATAATTACAAAGAAACAGCAAGTTATGTTGAATTAAACATCATTTTTAAACATAGTTTTTTACATGTTTTATTACTAATATTTTTCACAGTGCTTGAATAAATTTGAGGGGGGGGGGTGATTTTTATATATTTTTTTAACTCAAATTGCTAATTAATAATTACATAGAAATGACAAGCAATAGATTCAATTACACGACATTTTGAAAAAACATGTGGACGTGAACTGAACACAAATATTGGTTTATTTCCATAATACATCATAATTCCTCTGTGCATAAATCAGCCGTTTAAATACTGTTTTTAAAGCATGTTTCTAATCAACAGGCTGCTGATAAAACCATCTGAAAGCAGTCTTAGCTGATTTGCTGAATCCCAGGCTGCTCTTTTGGGGCTTCTAGCAGCTAAACGTTGGGAAAGCAAACGCGTCTTCTGGGAATTTGTAGGTAAAAGGAAAAATGATGCGCTTAGGTCCTGTAGAGAGATGATGAAACACAAACCGTGTTAGTGTTATCTGTGCTGTTTGTGTTTGCACCTGATAAAGGTCAAGCTTACTACTATCTTCACCCTGTTTAAGCTTACAGCAACCTCTGACCTCTGACCTCTTATTCTGGTTACCCCAATCAGAGAGGCAAAAGGTCAGATAATGATAAAAGACAAAAACATGTTTGTTTCTATATTTTTAATCTTATAAATATCTTGTTTTGAAAATATATATAATATTTTATTTTGTATCTTATTGTTATTTACAACATTGGTGCAGTGTTTAAGCACAAATGTCATAATATTTCCACACTGAAGGAATAAATAAATATTAGGTGCGAAAAAAAATACATATTACAAGTTAGTTATAGTCTCTATATTAAGTTCTAAATATGCAGAGCAAGATTAATATAGTTTAAAAGTTTGAATCGTATTTTAATTCTATTTTCGATTTATTGCATCTTAAATTTTACAGCATATTTACTTGCATTTTATTTTAATTCCAAATAAAAAATATATTTTACAAGTTAAAAATTTTATTGTCATTGATCAAACGGATCAATTTTTATGTTTTATGTTTGTTAACTTTGCAAAAGTGACCATTAATGTTAGTTTTTCCTATTTATTTTTCTATTTTTAATTTGAGTGAACAACATTTTCTTTATTTTTTTCACTTACAATAAATTTAAAATATTACTGTAAATGCATAATTACATTACTTTTTTACTTTTTAGTCATTTAGGAGATGCTTTTATCCAAAGCGACTTACAAATAAAAAAAGGTAACTACAACTATAAGTTCAAACTCTATAAATACTATATATGCACACATTTAAGAAAATTGAGAAATTAAAAAAAATGACAAATGCATACAACAACATTTCAAAACTAAACATTTAAATGAAAACAAAAAATGTAATATTCAAAATATTAAAACAACAAAAGGTATGAGTATAAAAATTATTCTAGCATGACACTAAGCCAAACACCCAAATATATATATATATATATATATATTACATTAATTATGTAAAAAGCATTTCTCCTCACGCTCTCAGGTGTCTGCAGCTGATCACAGATTAAATCAGGCGTTTCACCTTCGACTCGGTAAAGCTGCTGTGCAAAGATAAAGATGTCCAATGCTTTTAAACAGAATTAAATTCTTTGATTTCCGTTCAGTCGTTCATCAGGCCTCCTGATAGATGCGTTACATAAGAGCACCTGATGACGATCCGTCCTGACGAGGAAGCACACTAACGAGTGTAAGCGGAGATGTCACACAAAACACTCGCACATCAGATCTACTAAATATTAGTGTAGACCAAATCATACACGACGCGTCTGCGAGTGAATTTGAGCATAACTACGAGTATTTCGCTTTGAGACGACGACACACAGTCGTAGCTCCAGAAAGGTTTTGTTTATGCCTAGAAGCTCGTCACACGACGCCACTGTGTTAATTAAACAAATGCTTGCGTTCACAGATGTTAATTATCACGTTGTGCATTCAGGCTTCGCGGTTTCTGCATCATCAGATCATGCATATCGCATCAAATATTACATAAACGCCATGCAAATGATTGTAATCGAGTGCATTGAAAAACATTTAAAAAAATCACAATTTCTAGTGAATTTCACTAATATTTTACAAAGATATAGAAGGCAATGCACCGAATTAACCATGAAATTAAGAAGACTGTATGTAACATGTACTCCAATAATCTTTGTTTTATTTATAAGTTAAGAATTAAGTGCTTTTAAATATTTGGTGTAGAAATAGTTTCCACTATTAAATTGCTAGTAAGTTTCAATTAATGACAAAAAAACAACACTTGGAAAATAAACGTTACTTTTCTAAGGAGAAAAACCGCAACACAATCTAATAGTCTTTCTTAATTAGTGCATAAATACATTACATTTTGGTTTAGAAATTTAGTTTTACTCTGAAATTAATTTTAATTGATTGAATGAATGATGCATTTATATAGTGCTTTATTGTGTATTGCTGTACACCTAAAGCACTTTACAATCATGTGTGGGGGGGGGGGATATTTTTTTCAAGTGCAGAAATAAATGAGTAAAAAATGGTGTAGTTAAAATTTTAGACTTTTTTACACAATTTTTGTACATTCCGGCAGTGTAAAAATATATTCGAATTATTGTAAATAAAACAAAAATTATTGGACTATGTTTCACAAAAAAAAATACTATTTCAGTTTTATACTTAATTTAATTGTGTGACTTTCCATTTATTTGTAATTATAGGAATTTGAAAAAAAGCTATAGAAACAATTTTCACAAATAATTACAAATATATATATTTTTTTTTAGTTTGAAGTCTTACAGATATTTTTTACAGTGCATAAACAATTGGTTTAGAAACTATTTCCACTCAGACATCGACTAAATTTCACATAGAATTACAAAAAACACATTAAATTAAACTCTACTTTAAAACTCAATATTTTCTTGTTTTATTTTCGACTTAGAATTTTGTTTT
>CM049864.1:63950129-63982629 GCA_027474115.1 Schizopygopsis malacanthus | reverse complement strand
GGACTTCCTGTATAAGGCGGGACTTCCGGTATAATCAATCATGTTGTCATGACAGTAGGTTTTGATGTTTTGACAGGTGGTTTTGATGGTTTTGATGTTATTGACAGTAGGTTTTGATGATTTTGACAGGTGGTTTTGATGGTTTTGATGTTTTGACAGCAGGTTTTGATGGTTTTGATGTTTTGACAGTAGGTTTTGATGATTTTGACAGGTGGTTTTGATGTTTTGACAGCAGGTTTTGATGGTTTTGATGTTTTGACAGTAGGTTTTGATGGTTTTGATGTTTTGACAGCAGGTTTTGATGTTTTTGATGATTTTGACAGTTGGTTTTGATGGTTTTGATGTTTTGACAGCAGGTTTTGATGTTTTTGATGTTTTGACAGGTGGTTTTGATGGTTTTGATGTTTTGACAGTAGGTTTTGATGATTTTGACAGTTGGTTTTGATGGTTTTGATGTTTTGATGTTTTGACAGCAGGTTTTGATGTTTTTGATGTTTTGACAGGTGGTTTTGATGGTTTTGATGTTTTGACAGTAGGTTTTGATGATTTTGACAGTTGGTTTTGATGGTTTTGATGTTTTGACAGCAGGTTTTGATGATTTTGACAGGAGGTTTTTGTTTTTGAAGGCTGTATAATAAATGACAGAAGGTTTTGTCTTTTGAAGACGCTGTTATCAGGAAATTCCCCTCCCACCCACAGCGTATATAAATGGGTCAGCGTGTTCTACATCAATCAGAAAGAGAAAACATGAGCTACATGAGCATGGACTGTTTATCGCCCCCTAAATCCCCAGAGGCGGGGGTGAGCAGCAGGACGACGGACAGTCTGATGGCCAGTCTGACTATGGCACCGAGAAAACCTTTCGGTCACGTCCGTTTGACAAACTTTCTCCATGAACTTTCGGAATGGACTAAAGGTGAATTTATGATGAGCAGTAACCGTGTATTCGGGTACAAATTTCATAAATCAACTCGAGTTGTTATACTCTACACCACCGACAACGCAGGCGAGTTTCAGCCCGGCAAAGACGCGTGTGTTGTATTTCCTGAAAAAGACTGGTCATTATTTTACAAATTTGTCTGGAAGGATCTGAACAGCGGCGGCGAAGAGCCTTTGTACATTTCAGAGTGGGACGGGGTAGACCCGAATGTCCGGTACCGCGTGGTAGGTGACCACGCTAAAAAGAACCCAGATGATTCTGTCTACATATTCTGCTGTAAAGACAAGACAAAGCTCAACAAAAATCGGTCAGGGGTCGTCCTGCCTAACGAGCATAACGATCTGTATGAAATGCAATTTTTGTTCAAGTGGCGCGATCTGGATCTGCTGGCCGGTATTTTTTCAATAATAAACAAGATGTTCAAATGGTGCGAGCTGCATGACGGCTACAACAAAATTAAAGTGCAGCTGTTCCACCCTGAGAGATGCGTGCGCAGCAGTACATACGCACGCTATTCCGCCCCCATTTACTACGGACATCCGGAAGCTCGCCGGTCAGACCCTCCCAGGCGTCGTTTATAAACCATGGATGCAGTGCTACGACGTCCCCGCCCCTTTACTACATTTGCAATAAAGTCAGTGACCAGACCCTCTCAAGCAGCATTTATAAACCATGGCTGAAGACGGCGCTTCATTACCCGCTCATGTGTGTAGCTGCGGCATCTCCTTCGGCAGCATTCTCGACCCTCCTGACGACAACGCAAGCGACCATTGCCTGACTTTCCCCCTTGGACCATCGGACCTCCACAAAGATTGGGAATCGGACCTCCAAAACGACTGGGGTCCGGCTAACATCGTCAACCCCTCCAAAGACTGGCTGGATAAATTGGGCTCAGACCTCGGATCACACAACCTGACTTACCTTCCCATCGCTAAAGCCGGTCTCGCCACTAAAGCCGGTCTCGACGCTACAGACGGATGTTTCAGCGACGTCGGATTCAAAATCATAAAAGCAGCGACCGTGGTGCTGCTGGAACATCTCATCGGCGATAAGCTGAAGGAAGACTGCGAGGGGTGTGCGATTGACCATCCTAGCCAGCTGCAACATTCCTGTCTGTTTGACCCTCCCAACTTCTACTTCGACACACACTTTGACGAGCTGTCAGGCAAGCTGTTTAAGCCCTTTTTTCATTCCATCATCGGTATTCTCCTAAACCGCTGTGGGTTAAAAGCTCACCCCCATCGTATCCAAGGGACAGTCGGAACTATTCTGCACGAATTAAAAGACGAACCATTCATAGTTGCCAAGCTAGAAGAAATCAGGCTGAAACTTCTGGACAAACCCTGCAAGGAAATAGTCTACGACGTCGTTGATCTCTGGCAAGGTCTTTCAATTGTGAATGGCGAGTGACCAAGTCAGCTCCAGCATGGGTGTAGCCTCTAGCCTAAGGAGCTGTATGGAATTCATGTTTAAAGAGCATTACAGACGGCAGATGACTGCGCTGCTGTATAAGATTATTGCGGACGCAGCCCACCCCGATATTCCAGTTGACCACAACACTACGCGTGAGGCAAATCTCAAGAAAAATATGGTGTTAATAAGAGGACTGGCTAATTCATGGGACGATTTGACAGATAAATGTGTTGATGGTACCGACCCCCCTGATGTAATGATAAAAGAGGTTCTAGATATGATGATTGAATCACAATGTACGATCGAAATCACCGATGTGTTGTGTACTTCTACCTATGTGGCGGATGTATGTACTGAGTTGATCTTGAATGAAAGCGATGATGATGAAATTCAAAAACATGCCGATATTCATGAGACCGTTGACAAAATTGTCGTAATGTATGTTGATTACATCCTAGACAAAAACATGATGGCCTGCCGCGACTTTCTTTTCTGGTTAGACTATCATTGATGTCATTATTACTAACTATTTGCTACATTATTCTTTTTACTAACCATTCTTAGTTAGTGTGTTGTATTATATCCATTTTTTACTTTACGTGTATCATTTTACTTAGATTGAATTAATACCATTTACTTAGATTTTGCATGCATCCTGTAACGTTTTTTTAATAAAAGATTGATTCAAACTACTTGTACGCGTTATTCTTTTGCATCGGTTGAAACGACAGCATGTCGGAGCTCATGAAAAAGGCTTATTATACACCGTCCAACCCCGGCTCTCTAGGGGGTAAAAAACGATTAAAAGACGCCGTCTTAAAAGATAGCGGCGTCCGTCTAAGCGATAAAGAGGTTTCAGAATGGTTGACTGGTGAGGATGCTTACACATTACACAAAACAGCACCTATAAAATACAAACGAAATAGAGTGGTTGTGTACGGGATCGATACACAGTTCCAGGCCGATCTTGTCGACATGAGTGCCTACGCCAAGGATAATGACGGTCATAAATACCTACTGACATGCATAGATGTATTTAGCAAGTTCTCATGGGTTCGAGTTTTGAAGAATAAGAGCGGCATTGAGGTTACTAAAGCGTTCCAGTCTATACTCAAAGAGGGTCGTGTGCCTCAGAAATTGCAGACGGATCAGGGAAAGGAATTTTTTAACAAACATTTTCAAGATGTGATGAAAAAGCACGACATTAACCACTTCGCTACCGCTACGGATTTGAAAGCCAGTGTCGTGGAACGATTTAATAGAACATTAAAAAGCCGCATGTGGAGATTTTTAACGGCTACAAATTCCCGCCGATACATAGATGTTTTACAAGACATTATTCAAGGGTACAACACCAGTTATCACCGAAGTATCAGAATGAGACCCGTGGACGTCGACAAAGTAAATGAGGGTCAAGTGTTTCAAAACTTGTACGGCGATATAAAGAAGCAGAAGAAGACCGTATTTAATTTCAAAGTCGGCGACGTCGTCAGGATTTCTAAAGTGAGAGGCCCGTTCGCCAAAGGTTATGAGCAGAACTACACGGAAGAATTTTTTACCGTATCTTCGTGTATTCCACGTCAACCCCCGGTCTACAGACTCAAGGATTATGATGGCGATGTCATCGAGGGGGTTTTTTATGAAGAAGAGCTGCAAAAAATAATTGTGAGTAAAAACAAATCTTTTAAGGTGGAAAAGATTTTAGGTCAGAAAAAACAAGGGAAATCTACGCTTGTTTTAGTGAAATGGCTAGGATGGCCTTCAAAATTTAATAGTTATATAGATAAAAAAACTCTGCTGGACTTGCAATCTCCTTAAAACGCGCCGTCGTTAACGGATGAGACCATACGAGCGAAGGACCGTCATGGAGGATCACGGGTTCTACGTCACGTTGCCGTGCAATGCGTCGTCGTCGGTTTATCCTGAAAATCGTATATCCAGCTATACAACCAGGTTGGCTAAAGCTATAAACTTGAAAGGACAATGGGAAGTCGGACTCGCCGAAATCGAATATCCTAGAAGTTGGTACAACTTTAATGACGAAGATGGGCATTTCATCCTACATACGGCTCCGGAACCCCCGGATAGCAATCCCTCAAATATTGGTTTTTCTATAATTACAAAATTATACATAAGCGGAGGGTACTACGCAAACATTCGTGCGATCCTCCGGGCTATAAATCAACTCATCGCACCAGCGGCCGTATTGAATCATGACGAATTAAAAAACAAGGTGTATCTGACCGCGAAACCCAACATTTCAATGAGTTTCCGGGGAAGACTCGCCACTATTTTAGGAATGACGCTAAAACCTCTCGGAGGTTTAAACTATCATAAAGAACCCGATTTTACCGCAAACGTCATCATGTACGCTCCTCATCAATGCGATATCAACGCAGGGTTCTACACAATGTATGTTTACACCGACATCATCCAATACCAAGCGGTCGGAGATTCTTACGTTCCCCTTTTGAGATGCGTACATATAACGGGTAAAGGCAACGACGCGGTCATTGCTAGATACGACAACCCCCATTACGCATCGATCAGCAAGGATCACATCACCAGCATCGTCATAGAGTTGAAGGACGATCAAAACCACAAAGTACCATTTTCTTACGGGAAAGTCATCGTAAAACTACACTTTAAACCAAAAAATATTTCAATTCTTTAAAAATGGTTTATTATAGACCCGGAGAGCCCAATACCGCGGACTATGTGAGCTATTACCAAAATCAGGCCGGCTGCGGTTTACCGGGTTATTCGGGATCGGGAGTTATGTACGGTGCGGGGTTAGGAGGTCTATTCAGAGGGCTGTTCAGGATGGCCGTACCGTTGTTAAAAAGAGGATTTAGCTTCGCGAAACCACACCTAAAATCGGCAGCTAAAAATATAGTATCCGACGTCGTCTCAAACGTTTTGACGCGCTCGCATAGCGATAAAGCTCAAGACGGGTCCGGTCTGATGGTCATGGCACGTAAGAGAATGTCTAAACCGCCGGGTGTGAGGAGGCGTGGTCAACGGGGTGCGCCGAAGAAGAAGAAAACAGTGCGCGGATCAAACAAGCGCTCACTCGTACGCAGAAAGCGTAAGAGGTCTGTCAGTCGAAACGTGTCGATCAAGAGAGCCACAAAATCCATATTCTAACATGGCGCTACTGCATCGCATGTCGGGAGAATGCATCAAGTCCGAGCTGGACTTATTTTCGGTCCCGCTGACACAGACCGTTATTGAGAAAAACGGCTATTTAGAAGTATCCCCATTATCGGCCATATCGGGCTCTGCACCATTGGAATTTTTTTATCGCAGGCAACGGCGATGATTATGTGGATCTCAATAACACGATGCTCTATCTACGAGTGAAAATCACGAGACCTAACGGGGAAGAGATTGCACACCCTGCGAAGGTGGGTCTAATCAACTACCCCGGAGCCACTATATTTTCACAAGTCGACGTGACCCTCGGCGATCGTCTGATTTCTCAGAGTTCGAGCACTTACCCTTATCGCTGTATCATCGAGAGTCTGATCAACTACGGTAAAGATACGTTGGAATCTGTCTTCAGCGCTGGATTGTTCCATAAAGACACGGCGGGTCACATGGATGTTCAAGACCCCGCAGGCCATAACGCAGGGTTGTCGAAGAGATCGGGTTACACCAGCGAAAGCAAGGAGGTGGAACTACTTGCCCCCATACACAGCGATATATTCTTCCAAGAGAAACTTATGATAAACGGGGTTGATATCAAGATACGACTTATTCAAGCAAAAGATGAATTCTGTCTGATGAGGGCCGACGATGTGGCTTACAAATTAAATATAGTGTCCGCATCCCTATTTGTCAAGAAAGTTACTGTATCACCACCGGTGAGACTGGCTCACGCTCAGACGTTACTCTCGACAACGGCCAAGTACCCTGTCGATAGGGTCAGTCTAAAATCGTTCTCCATACCGGCCGGCTCTCGTGTTTCGAATCAGGAAAATCTGTTTTTAGGAACGCTACCAAAGTCTATCGTCATTGCCATGGTCGACAACGACGCATTCACCGGTTCCTACACAAAAAATCCATTCGCGTTCAAACATTACGATCTGGAATTCTTAGCCGTCTACATCGACGGTCAACAATATCCCTCCAAGCCTCTACAACCTAATTTCGAAGCTGGTTCGGCAGTACGAGAATATTATCAGTTGGTGATGACGACCGGGAGACACCTTAAAGACCAGCCGCTCTGTATTGGCAGGAATGATTTCCTGAACGGATACACACTTTACGCATTTAACCTCACGCCGGACGAAGAGTGCGGTCAGCACATTTCCCTCATCAAGTCCGGGAATATCAGAGTCGAAGCTCGTTTCAGAAAACCACTGCCGAATACCATTAATTTAATTGTTTACGCAGTATTTGACAGCATCATTGAATTGTCTAACCGCCGCCAGGTACTGATAGACTACTATTGAGATGAACACACTGCAGCTCACCGCCATCATGGATAAAATTACATGCAGGACTCATTTTCTCGGCGTTCTGCCGAGCGATCAACTACCCAAAAAACCCATGAGGATCTTGCCGTCGGCCTGTATCATTAACACTCACCCTGCTAGGCTACCGGGTGAGCACTGGATCGCCGTTTATTTAACCCAAGACGGGCCCACGTGTTTTTTCGACAGCTTCGGCAATCCGCCCAACAGCCATCGCTTTCCAACCACCATCAATAACTTTCTAGCAGCCAACGACGCCGACGTATTATATTCCGACAGACGAGTCCAGGATTATTCATCGGATACCTGCGGTCAGCACTGTGTGTTTTTTCTATATCATTTAGCCAGAGGATACGACTATAACCATGTGATGAAACTATACACCGATGATTATATTAAAAATGATAAAATGGTGTCCCTATTTGTGAAGAGATTAAGACCGTATGTTTGTAATGATAAAATGTTTTCCTGCGTTCACTGTGTGCAGACATGTCTGATATATAAATAAAAAAAATCTTAAAACCATTATATTTTTAATCATCTTTTTATTTAATCATAAGATACATATTAATGCACACACACACACACACACACACACACACACACATGAAAGGATTCGTTAAAATTCCAACCATTGTCTTGGATCGATAGTCGGGGATTTAAACACAGAGTCTTCGGACTCTGGAAACACGGAGCGTGAATGTCTTCGTGCTCTTTTAGAAGGTCTGACACGGGGCGGGGTGTCGGGTTTACTCTTTAGAGATTTAATTGTGCTCCTGACCTGTTGATTCGGCACTGTAGAAAAAGGGATGTTTAATTCGGCAAAGGCACGTAGAAACTCTGACCATCCTACAGGTCTCCGGTTATCACGAACCTTTTGCGGGGCCGTGACATTTTTTAACAAATCGACCATGTGTGAGCCTTGTATGGCTTTACCCCTGAACACAAACTCCCCCGATTCGTTCCACGCGCTTAGTCCTTTAGCTTTAGACATCTTGTCTAATATGTATCTGCTGTTTTTCACACTTCTCGAAGGTACATTCTTCAGAACTTCATCCACCACATGCTCCTCAGCACCGTCGTCTTCGACGCTAGCCACGGTCGGTACTTCATCTTTATGAGCGGGGTCGGGTAACGACTGTGTTAAAACACCGCTCTCGCGATCGCCTTGTTTAACGATGGTCAAAAACCTGCTCAGGGTATTTGTGTAAAGTTTTGCTTTTTCGTACGTGTTCAAATCAGTGCGGAGTAAAATATTTCTCATGGCGACGTCCAAATCGTTTTCCACGCTCTGTTGAATAGTCTCGCGAACATTTTCAGTTCTCGCCTTATCCAGTTGATGCTGCGGGACTAAATACATCTTCTCGGCGTACTCCATCCTATCTGTTTGCTATCAAGCTCGAAAGAAAGGGTACGGCGACGCTCAGGAGCGGTAAAAGGAATCCACCCTTCTGGTTGAAGACTCGTTTCTTTGCCGCTATGCCGATTTTTTTATCGGCTACAAATTTAATTTTGGCTTTTCTCTTTTTCAGTTTTCGGTACTGTTGCGGATTGACCGGAATAGTCCCGTAGAGGATGTTAAGCGCCACTTCACACAGCGATAAAATGAATTTGTCGGACGCCGATTGTAAAATAAGACGCCGTTGTTTAGGAGATGCTTTATGTAGCAGTTTTAACACCGGCAGATGTTTACAAAGTCTGGCGGACATGGTGATTTGATCACGTTCTTCTTCTTTTTTTTGGGATATAAACCACTTGACGGTCGGAAAGCAATCCTGTTCTGAGACGGTACTGCTCGGGAGTTTTTGCTTTATAGTCTATCATTATGTAGCCGAAAGGTTGGTTGACCGCGTCGTGGTAACACTCCATAAAGTATTTTGTGTTTCCGGGGTACATTTGGCGTCCTAGCATCGCTACTTGATTGACGTCCCGAGGATTTTTAAACAGAATCATATAATTGGCGTTTAAGCTGATGGTTCGGCTGGATTTACCCTGTACAAATAAATTTTGCACTATATAAATAGCGCTAAGATTGCGGTGATGGACGTACTGCGTAAACACCCTTTGAAGCTCCGAATTTGCGCTGGCTTGCTGCATCAAATCATCCACGATGAGAAGATTTGGTTTAGTGACGGGTAGCAAATCATCATCATTCAGACTCTCTGGTATTCCTTGCACAAATTTAATGTCGTACAATTTAAGCACATCATCGTACAAAGGCTGCCAACAATCATACAACCAAACAATGTTTTCAATTTTCTTGGAAATTAAATTCAAACCTTTTTCCAACAAAAGTTTCACAAAATAAGACTTTCCAGAATTGGACGGTCCGCTTATAACACAACTAAATGGATGTTGTAGTCTGAAATCAAAATCGGAAACATCCATCGACCCTCTGTGCATCATCATCATCTGATCAGTAGCCATAAGGAAGCGTGGTGAAATCGGGCAAAAGTCTGCGTTTATTATACACCACCTTAAACCTTTTAACGACTGATTTGTTGTGCAATGTGAGAGTCTTTTTATCCCTCACAATGTTTTCTGTGTGAGCCAGGATGTATTTGGTACTATCATGCGACGTCACATAACTGTCAACCAGACCAATCAGGGTTTCCAGGCGGATGGCTTGGGAATTTTTAGCATTCAGCGTTATCCCCTTAGCTTTCATACACACTTTCCCTTTGGACGTCTGGAAACCGTACGATTTAGGGCCGCTAGCGCAAAACTCTGTAATAAAATCCCCATCGTCTATTTCGCTCGTCAGCTCGCCCAAATGATCACCCAGAGGCGGCTCCCAGTCGCCGTCCCTAGACACAAACACGACGCTGTCTGTGTCCGAGTAAAGAAGACGGTCACCGAGTCTGTCCATCAATTCGTACAATTCCAGTCGGGCGTGTGCTGTGGTGAACGCACCAATAAACACGTTAACGTCGCGACCCTTACAAACATCCTCTTTGTTGGGTTTATGCTGGACGAGAGCCACGTCGTCTGAGACGAATGAGAAATACGACAAGGTGTCGGTATTACCGAAAACGATTCTGGTGAAATCTTCGGGCTCGCTCACCAGAGTCGTTTGAGGTAAGTTTGGTCTTAAAGAGAACCTACCCCACAAGCTGTTCAAAATAAGTTTGGTGATCGCTCTCTGGGCAGCGTTGTGCTTGATCTTTTCGGGGTCGAGTTGAATCCCCTCTTTTTCAAAATATTCGCGAATGTAAGTTTCTCTCTCAGCGTCCGTGACAACATTCGACGGGTAACCCGACGCTTGTTGTTTCAACCGCAAAAACGTTTTGACGTATTCGACAAACAACATGTCTGACTGTTGTGGAAAATGCCAAACCTCGTCAATCTTGGCTACCACATAACCCTTCTCGATGGCTTTTAAAAGCTCAATGGATACCCAGGAGCTGGAGAGTGATCTTTCCTCATCCGTGTGGGTACAGCTCGTGGTCTGGTTTTGATCGTGAGCGCAGGTTCGGCATAACGGAAACATGAGTTTTCCTTGGCATCTGTAAGGGAGAACAGGATGCAGTAATTTGCGGGGAGGGTACACGGTCGCTTTGATAAGCCCGTAATAATTTTCAATCGGTTCAAAATTGTTGAAAATGATTTCTGGATGTTCAATCGGGTAGCTTTTCCTAGCCTGGCAGAAGGGGTAGAGGCTGGTGAAATCGAGATACCTTATTTTCTCATCTCCGCTCACTTTGTGATAGAGTTTATAAGCGTTAGTGCGCCCGCCAAACAGGGTGTCTCGAGGGTTCAGTCTCTCTGGGGCGGAATAACCGGTCATAAATTCTATCACAGAGGGATCGGTCTTTTTCATGTCGTTCCATTCACATTCCCAAAGAACCTCGATTTGCAAACCGTACGCGTTCTGCAGAATTTCGATCTTATCGTCAAACTGTCTCCTGAGAACCCCATAGGGTACTCCCGACAAGGGGTGAGACTCATGGGGTTCAAAGCGGCAGCAGTGCCCGTGGAAGATGCACCCTGCGTATTCTAAGCCGTGCCGCACACCGTCCTGCTGGTAGTAGCCGTCTAAAAAGTACTTACCGATCGATACTTCGCCGTGGTTTACGGCGTGGTGAACGTCCACGTTTCGAGTCTTTTTGACATACTCGAGCCATTCGATCGAGCCGCTTGAGTAGGACTTATTCTGATCGATGTACGCTTTGTTATGCGTGAGAGCGAGCGTGTTTCTGCCGAGATAATGTGTTTTAAAGACCCCCATCGAGCAGCCGGCGAGCGTCACGAAGCCAAAAGGGTCAAGTCCGGCGCATTGCATGAATGCCTCCCGGTATTTCATGCAACCTTCGCGTAATAAGACGACGTCGTTAACGCCGTACGCGTACAGTTCTTTCCTGAAGTCAAAGCACTTGCCCTCAACTGTGCTGTACCACGCATCAAACTTTTCACGGTCTTTATCCGACATGTTATCGTAGTTGTAGAACTTTTTGTCGGGGTATGGTCCGAAATAGTTCTCGTTTTCCACCCTGTTGAAAAGATGGGGGAAGTAGCCTTTTTCAGTCGTCGTTAAGTCTAACGCTACGGGCATTTTGGCAAGGGCCATTGGAAAAAATGAGTAACTATCGATGTATCGTTGGCCAAACGATTCGTCGTACATGAAAATTATTTTACATCCTTGCATTATGACCTCAATAGCAATCCCGGCTTTGCAAAAATACTCGAGAATCAGAAAGGCGTCGAATCTGGAGGCGTAATGAGCTATGAAGCAGTAGCCATTATATCGGGGGTGTCTGAAGCGGTTGATTAGCTTAGCGATGCAGTCGGTACCCTCAGCCGTAAATTTCTTCCCTTTGAATGTGATTGCGCAAACAAAATTAGCCACGTGTCTACCGTTTTCGTAACGCGTTTCAAAATCGTAGAAGATGTATTTCTCGCATGGCTCCTTAGGCTCTAGGGGCTGTATGAAGCATTGGTGTGATCCCTGGCCCGTCAGACGTTCTCGACAATGGACGCATTTGTCCGGGGCACATATGTGTTTTGTTTTCTTGTCACCCGCTTTAACGTAGTAACGCCATCCGCATAGTTTGCAGTATTTGATAATATCACAGGAGGGGGATTCTTGACCGGGAGGGGGGTTCTTTTTATGCATTTCGAAGCAATAGCTCGATTTACAGTAACGCAAACAATCGGGGCAATGTATGGTTCTTTTAGGGAACCTGTGACATTCGGCGTCAAAACAGACATTGCAGGCTTGCTTACATCGATGGTCTCTGCGGTTGGTGTAACTTTTGTAACAAAATTGACAGACGTATGGCGAACCTAAGAACCCGGTCAGATTCATTATCATGTAGTAATGATCATCATGTAGATAGAGGAACACCGTTTTAGGGTGGAGTTCGTCACAATTTTTGTACGTTTCTAAGACCATGGCATTCGATCTGTGAAATACAACGATTTTAATGCCTAGTGCTCGTTCAAACGAAGCTATGTCGCTAAGAGCGATTCGGTCTTGAATTGAGAAGCCGACGCTGTTTTGGATGGTGACAGCCAGTTTTTCTAACTCACTCTCGGGTAGTTGAGGGTTAAGAAAACGAGCGAGACAAATAGAGAAACACAATTGATTTGACAAATTTATGGGACAGAACAAATTCGTCTTTTTTTTTTGGATTACCTGATCAACGGCCAGATCTGTAAGTTTACGTCGTCGACCACCTCCTTGTCTGTTCATGGCTACGGCAGCGTCGATCTCGACAGCGTCATCCGATAATAACTGCTCGTTGCTCTGTAAAACTCTTTCAAATTGATCCATAAGCGAATCCACGTCATAATCATTACCGGGTGTGAGAACACCGCTGATAGGTGTTTGTAGAGTGGGTGCCGACATGGTCATATTGATCACGGGGGCATCGTGGCCGATTTCTCTAGCGAAGGCGACGATCTCGCTCAACATGCCGTGTAAGGAAGTGTGATAAGAGGCCAAATCTGTAGAGTTAATCTCTCTCAGATTCATGCTCCTTCTCAACGACACGCTGTTGAACCGAGGTCGCGGTAAAACGTGATATCCGTTAACGAACCCACCTTCTCGAATCAGCGCATCAATTTCCGTACGGCTTAATCGACTCTGTTTATTAGGCTCAGTCTCACGTAAAGCATCAACATTACCTGATGTGGGTCTCGTGTTGCTGGTCGATGGCTGTGAAGTATCATTACCGTCATGGTGCTCTGTGTCGTCGCAGTCAGGATCGGTGTCGGTACATGCTGGGAGTTGATTATTTAAAACACCACCATATTGTACAACAGGATTGTTGTCTACGCTTAGCACATGATCGTACAAATTAATATTTGGATTTACAGCTAATTCAAAAAGATCCAAATTAGTGGGGGATTGCGAAGATTCTAGATTAAACAAATACTGTTCTAAAGAATCCGGAAGCATTAAAAGCTCGTCCGGCAGCAAACTTAGCATTTCAATCTCGTCCGGTGACAGTTCTGTGTCGTCGTCTGCGCAAAAGCTTTTTGACCCATCCATTTTAGATTTCAGACCAAAACATGAAATATTACAAAATCATAGAGTATAGAAAGCATGCAAAATCATAGAGTATATGGAATATAAAAATCAAAGCATAGATGGAATATAAAAATCAAAAGCATAGATGGAATATAAAAATCAAAGCATAGATGGAATATAAAAATCAATACATGATAGGTGAAGAAAACAACTACAACCATAAAAGTTTAATGGAATACATCTATATTGAATTTACTCCTCTGTACCATCAATGAAGACGAGAATAAGATGATGAAACATGAGTACCAATTCGCGATGGAATTCAGTTACCCTACGATCGCTTCTATTAAATTCCTGATCCAGGGTTGATCTCATGGTCTGGATACGACTAAATGTTTGATCGACCGCATTTTGAATGAAGCGATCCTGTGTGTCCAATCGGCTACGTGTCTCGAGGTGAGAGGCGCGAGCCTCGCGCCCCAATGTGTCTAATGCGCGACGGGTTTCGTTGTGTGCTTCACGCAACTCACTACGCAGCGCAGTCAAATTGTTGTTTATATCATCCTGTACGTCACGCAGCTCAATGTATTTGTTGTTTATATCAATCTGCGCATCGCGAAACTCTTGACCTAATGTCTCTATTGAATTATTGGGCCTAGTATCGGTGAGTGGCTCGTCACCCGAGTGAGACACCGCCGGCACTTCTTCAACTTCAATGTCTTCTTCCGGCGGTGAGTTAAAAGGATATGATGTTTGACCTGCCTTTGTGCTTGTCCAAGTGATGCGTTGAGGCGTATTCCAACTCGTCATGTGGTCAGGGCTATAACCCGAACCTGCTGTGTAGAAATATAACACAAAAATCTTAATGGTATGATTCAATTTGAGTTTAAATAATGTAGATAGTCTTACCGTAAAGAAATACGCTGTCAAGACTCGTCGCAGGACTGCTTGGCGGCGTCGGACAAAGAGTTTTCCTGTCAGGACTGGTTTCAGGACTGATCGCCGGGGTAAAACGAACCGGTTTTCTCTCAGGACAGGCCGGTGAGGTAGAACGATCCGTTTTTCTAGTCTTCTTTCTCAAAGGTTCGCCGCTTGGTCCGGCGGTCTGGTCTAAAGCCGAGCCGGTAGGAACTATTTGATCCACAGAGCGCGTTGGAGTGGGGTCAGGTACGTCACGTCTATCTGCTACGACGACGGTGTGGTCTTCATTATCCTGTTGAATGGCGTCAACCAGCGGGAAGCCGGGTTGCGTAATAAACTGAATGAAGTCTAAAATAAATAATAAATTAGATTTCTCATAAACGTTAAGAAAAACATGACATAGGCGATGGGTCTTGTTTTACCATCAGTCGCGCTGTCCGCTTCGACCACCTGAGGGCTCACTGCGAATAAAAAGAGAGACAATTAAAATATGTTCATTTTATTTATTTATTTTTTATTTTTTATTATTATTTTAATTTTTTTATTATTATTATTATTATAAATTTTTTATAAAAGAGTAGAAAAATATCAGTCCTTACATGCATCATTGCCATCGAGAGCGTCGCTTTCAACATTCGAACCTGCGGGCGAAAAATCCTGTTATGAATGGAAAACACATGTGAGTCGTTTTATATGCTTTGTCTGATGACGAACCTACAGGCAGACGTTGAAAAAATGTAATTCATTTTCAGAGTGTTATGTCACCCCGGTGCTCTAGGGCCATCATTTAATCATAATAGAATGTAGTTTTAACTCTGGGACACCGGGTGGTGCAAGAGAGCTCACAATTTCACCATAACAGGATGTAGTTTTAACTCCGGGACACCGGGTGGTGCCGGAGAGCTGGTGGTCCACCCGTATCAGTAACATGATGTGTTTAAGACAGCGGCTAAAAACGAGCTTTTATGTTTTAAAATATCAAAAACAGGTCGATCTGCCTTGTGAAAACAGATACACGTCAAAACTAGTTTTTTGATACACGATATCATGCTCATTTAAGAGCAGTTAGCAACGTAGCACGCACTGCTAAGCTAAACAATGCATTTCCTAACAGGGGACGGTTCTGAGTCATGCTTCACAACCGGGAGCGCCGACAGTAATGCGGTGGTATCTTAATAAAAAAAAATACATGAATAACGCTATGACGGGACGCTGATTTAATGCAAGCAGACTTGAAAAATATACATAGCATAGCTGAAAACACTTCCTGTGAGAGGAGCTCAGTCTTTTCATAATAAAAGCCGCTGGGTAACGCAATGGTAAAAAAAAAAAAAAAAAAAAACATAACAATATGTATTGTTTTGGGTACTGAAACAATACTAAATAAAACATCATTGCGGTAGAACAATCATGCAAAAACATTTATAATAAACTGATATGACTAAAAAATCTTTTGAGATGAAAAAGTAATAGACATGTTTAAAACACTTGAATAAAATAAATATAGCCTGACAAAGATTGTTTTTTAAAATAAATCAATGTTACAGAAAACACTGTATCCAAAAATGAATGTTTAAAACACCAATGTAGAATTTTAGTTATAGCTGATAAAACACACCAATACCAGCACGCATGTTTAAAGCATTATTGTATAACATCATAGCAAAAAAAATATAGAGAAAAATACTCACCGTTCTGCATTTTGATGAGTGAGAGAGAGTTGATGCGATGTTGTAGCACAAAAGGTTTTGTCCAAGGATATATCGGATTTGTCCTGTATATATATGGTGGTCAAATATTGGGTAAAAAAACACGGTTGTGTCCAATAGATGGCGTCATTGCACTATGCATTTTGGTACCTTATCTCGGAATGTGTCCGTGACCTGAGATACATGGACATATTTCACGCCAACTGTCAAAGACAGGGCGACTCCCGTGGAAGAACTACTATCGATAAAGATAATGTAGGAGAGATCTAAAAGACCATGCATGTTACGCACAGACACATACACACTCACACACACATAGATGCGCGCTCCCCTGTTTTGAGATGCCTGCTCAAGGTGAATGCTGTTGTGTGTGAATGCTGCTGTGTGTGTGTGTGTGTGTGTGTGTGTGTGTGTGTGAGGCCAGAGAGCCCCTGATTTCTAAACATTCAACTTATTGTTTCATAACCTGTATGTATAAACATTTAACTGATTGCATTATTTGTTATTTTATTTTTGACTCCATTTTATTTTTTAAACTGAAATAATGTTCAGTGGATTTTTTTTTTAGTAAGCTATTTTATAAAACAATCAACTTTTTGTTCACAGCTGTGAACAGTCTTCACAGTTTTTCACAGCCCCAGATACGCTGGTATGGGATGCGGCGGGTGGGAGGGAAATTTCCTGATAACAGCGTCTTCAAAAGACAAAACCTTCTGTCATTTATTATACAGCCTTCAAAAACAAAAACCTCCTGTCAAAATCATCAAAACCTGCTGTCAAAACATCAAAACCATCAAAACCAACTGTCAAAATCATCAAAAACATCAAAACCTGCTGTCAAAACATCAAAACCATCAAAACCTGCTGTCAAAACATCAAAACCATCAAAACCACCTGTCAAAATCATCAAAACCTACTGTCAAAACATCAAAACCATCAAAACCACCTGTCAAAACATCAAAACCTGCTGTCAAAACATCAAAACCATCAAAACCACCTGTCAAAATCATCAAAACCTACTGTCAATAACATCAAAACCATCAAAACCACCTGTCAAAATCATCAAAACCTACTGTCATTATAACATGATTTATAATACCGGAAGTCCCGCCTTATACAGGAAGTCCCGCCTTATGTAGGAAGTCCCGCCTATACAGGAAGTCCCGCCTTATACAGGAAGTCCCGCCTACACCGGAAGTCCCGCCCCTGTACCGGAAGTCCCGCCTTATACCGGAAGTCCCGCCCCTATCCCGGAAGCCCCGCCCACCTGTCATCAATCATTTTGACAGGTGGTGTAGTATACTTACTACTGCTATGGAATGGATATATGTGTCCCTGGAGCACGAAAGCAGTGTGAAGTCGCTGGAGTATATTTGTAGCAATATACAACAATACATTGTATGGGTCAAAATTATTGTTTTATGCCAAAAATCATTAGGATATTAAGTAAAAATCATGTTCCTTGAAGATATTTAGTGAATTTTCTATCATAAATATATCCAAACTTAATTATTGATTAGTAATATGCATTGCTAAGAACTTCATTTGATCAACTTTAAAGATGATTTTCTCAATATTCAGATTTTTTTGCACCCTCAGATTCCAGATTTTCAAATATTGTCCCAAACATAACAAACCATACATCAATGGAAATATTATTTATTCAGCTTTCAGATGATGCATAAATCTCAAATTGACCCTTAAGACTGGTTTTGTGGCCCGGGGTCACTAATCTGTATAGTTTCTGAAATTATTTGATATTGAAGAATTTAAGTTAAGCTCCTTTGCATTTTGGAGAATTTTCGCCTAATTATCTCACTCAAATACAAATGTTTGCCCTACACACATACAGAGGAGGAAATTAAAACAAACGGTTTCATTGTTAAGGAAAGCCTTTGAACTAAATCATATGAGTGTAATTCTTTATAAATAGCATTATAAATGGGTCAAATATTACAATAAACACACAAAAAAGGTGCTTTTTGATTTTTTTTTATCTGTAATTCAGGATCTATTAGGGCCTGCTCTTTGCAACTTACTTTGTTTGATGCCACTAGATGACAAAATGTACCAGAAAATAATAATTTTTCCAAACAGGAGTTACTGCATCATAAATGAAGCGAGTGAAATTGTCATATTTTGCATCTACAAATATCATTTAGAGTTTCCTTTGCAAAAACAGGCTACATAAAACACATTATACCCAGAATCCTGTCTTACTATGTGCCATAAGCACTTTTCTTGATTATTGATGGAATTATGTTTCATTTGTATGCTCTTCTAAGTAGAAGCAGCCACATCACCCCTCAGCCCAAGACTGGTTCCTGTGGTACCTTGTAGAAATGTGAGCTCAGTTTGAGACCTTGTCGAGATCTCGAGGAGACGAGACATCGCTGGGTCGTTTACTGGAGAGAGAATATTACAATCATAACCCTTCTGACACAGATTGTGAGAGAGATGCTGGTGTACGGAGCCCTTTAAGGGACAAATTCAGAGCGAGTGAAACAAATTTGGGGCGGGAGGAAAAAATATACTTTTGAATGTTTTGCGTTCTCTCACAAAACCAGTTGAGTTCAAACTCGTCCTGTGTACTTTACAGCATGCAGTGGTTTATACAGCTCCGTATGTTCACAATGGAGCGCTTCATAACGTTTTATTCTGAACTTGGACTCAAATAAAGAAATATATCAGTGCTTAAAGAAATATAATGTGGCGTAATGTTTTAAAACCGTGACATTGAAGACCAAATTCGATAATAATAAAATTATTAGGCTAATATTAATATATCACTCTGATTTTTGTCCCTTAAAGGGCTCCGTAGGTGCTTAAATTAAATTACATACAAATCATTATAATTTTAAAAGATTTGGTTGAAATATAAAAGTCATAAAATGTCAAAATAATCCAAATTGAAATAGACCACAAATGAACATGCAAACAATGAAACTGCATCATATTTTGAATAGTTTAATATTACTTTAAATATTAGAGATTACTTTTGGTAAATAGTTTAGTTGGAGACATATTTTTTCATATTTATTTATTCAGTGTATACAATATTTCCCCCCACAAATATTAATACAAAATATTCATAAAATGTCATGCAAGAACCAAATGTGGGTTTGTGAAATGGCAATTAAATTAAATTTCATAAAATTTCACAAAATGTCAAAATAATAATAATAATGTAAATATTCCACAAATGAACATGAAAACACATAAAATATGAGAGGGTACTTTTCTTAAATAATTTAGTAGGAGATGATTTAGCTGAAAATAATATTTATTGATTTATTTATTTACTTGCTTTGTCATTTAATGGACTGTGTGTGCAATATTTCCCCCACAATTATTATTAAAATATTCCGAAAATTCATAAAATGTCCTCTTCATGCAAGAACAGGTTTTTCAAGCCAAATTTGGGGAAACCTAGTAGAACTGGAAGAGGGTTGTGAAAGTTAAATTGCATAGAAATCATAATAATTTAAAAAGATTTAGTTGAAATGCAATAGTCATAAAATGTCAAAGTAATAATAAATGGAAATATTCAACAAATGAACATGCAAACAATTAAGCTGCATTATATTCTGAAAGATTAACATCTTTTTGGGTTCAGCCGAAGAAATACATGTTTAAGGAACGCTTAAAGAGACAGAACAAGATTGATCTGCTGATGAACTCCTCGTTTACTGTCTGTTTCTGATGGGAGGTGAACAAACTAATGCAAAGTCTAATCTGTGAAGGGAACGGAACAGCGTTGGATGGTCGTGTCTCAGTGAGCAGACAGGGGAAGAGTAGCACGCATTGATTAAACGAGCTGGACCGAATACATTAAATCACGCCGCCACGTGGGCCGTAATCACATTGCACTCATTCAAAAGCCCTCATGAAGCACTCGAGCCTCGCGCGGCTCCGAGCCAGAGGCGCTGTCAGAGAGCAGATGAGGGTTGTCCTGTTTAATAAGGACAAGAACATCATGGAAAATCTGACTAGAAGAGAGAGAGAGAGAGAGAGAGAGAGAGAGAGAGAGAGAGAGAGAGAGAGACAGAGAGAGAGAGAGAGAGAGAGAGTGTGTGTGTGAGAGAGAGACAGAGAGAGAGAGAGACACAGAGAGAGAGAGAGAGAGAGACACAGAGAGAGAGAGAGAGACACAGAGAGAGAGAGACAGAGAGTGTGTGTGTGAGAGAGAGAGAGACACAGAGAGAGAGAGAGAGACACAGAGAGAGAGAGAGAGACACACAGAGAGAGAGAGAGAGACACAGAGAGAGAGAGAGGGAGAGGGAGAGAGAGAGAGACACACAGAGAGAGAGAGAGAGAGAGACACACAGAGAGAGAGAGAGAGACACAGAGAGAGAGAGAGAGACACAGAGAGAGAGAGACGAGAGAGAGAGAGAGAGAGAGAGAGAGACACACAGAGAGAGAGAGAGAGACACAGAGAGAGAGAGAGAGACACAGAGAGAGAGACACACAGAGAGAGAGAGAGAGACACAGAGAGAGAGAGAGAGACACAGAGAGAGAGAGACGAGAGAGAGAGAGAGAGAGAGAGAGAGACACACTCTCTCATGCGATGTTCATTTAATTATTACATTATTATTTTTGTATCTTTTTGTACATGAATATTAAGCTTTGGCCATATTGTATAATTTACAGTCATGCCAATAAAGCAATTTTGAATTGAATTGAATTGAATTGACACACAGAGAGAGAGAGAGAGAGAGAGAGAGAGAGACACAGAGAGAGAGAGAGAGAGAGAGAGAGAGAGAGAGAGGGAGGCACCAGAGTCTCTTCTGCTCATCAGGGCTGCATTTATTTGATCAAAAATACTGTAATATTATTATGATTTAACATCACAGTTTTCTATGTGAATATCTGTTAAACTGTAATTTATTTCTGTGATCAAAGCTGTATTTTCAGCATCATTACTCCAGTCTTCAGTGTCACATGATCTTCAGAAATCATTTCTGATTATTATCAATGTGCTGAAAAGATGTTTTACAGAGCAAAACTAATACATTTATTCAGGACAAATGCATTACATTGATCAAAAGTGACAGTAAAGATTACAGTAGATTTATATTTCACACAAACGCTGTTCTTATCAACTTTATATTCATCTGTGAATCCTGAAAAATCAAATGCATCAGTTTCCACAAAAATATTGTGCAGCACGACTGTTACTATAACATTGATAATAATCAGACATTTTCAGTATATTATTATGATTTCTGAAGATCATGTGACACTGAAGACTGGAGTAATGATGCTGAAAATACAGCTGCGCATCACAGAAATACATTACAGTTTAATATAGATTCACACAGAAAACAGCTGTTTTAAATTCTAATAATATTCCACAAATTTTCAGAAATCTGAATTGCACACTTCTGAGGTACTGTGTTGTGTTTTAAAGGCTTCTGCAGGTGAATAGACAGAAATATTATACCGCACGCATAATCAAGACACCTCCTTTATAAAGCAACGTTTATCTGCAGTCCCAGAATGCATCATGACAAGTGCAGTAAAAATATCAAAAATAAACGTTAAGTATGCATTTTCAACACATTTATAATCCTATAATTAAGTTATCTTTGTATTTTCATTCTTATTAGATTCATAAAGCGTTGATGTGTCACTTGAGTGTTTAATTATTTGCATCATTTGCGTGCGATGTAGAACATTATAGTTGCCTATGTAGACAACTAGGTTTAGAAATAGAATAGAAATGTAGCATATTTAGGTAAGTTTCAGTGCTTCAAAAAGCAACTTAACTTTGATGCAACTTTGGCATTTTGATAGTTTAGCTCAAAAAAACATAATATTCAATGCAATATTTCTTTCAGCTTTCAAAACAGACCAATTTGTAAACGTGTTCTGTTTTGCCTTTGATTATAATATTTGTGTGTTTGCGATCATAATAATCAAAAGGTTGAGGTATTTCAATCACACGTTATATTTGAATGCATTGCTTGACTAACGAGCTGTAAGCGTTATCAATAATGTGGCTGTTTTCTGTCTTTGTCTGGAGGTTGTGATTTGTTCCAGGGTTGTCTCTCTTCGCTGTAATGCACGGGCTGGAGCGATGCAAGCGTTCAGATGTGTGTGAGCCGTGAAACATCTCGTTGGTCATCATGCTCGTGGGATCAATCCAGCGTTCAGGTTTCTCAGCGTCAATGCTTAGCTTAACAAACACCACTAATTATGGATAATGTGCTTGCTTCTTGAAAATGTGCATTTGAAAGAAATATGCAGAAGCTTTTACAGCCCTATAAACATAACGAGAGAGAAAGCATGTTTGGCATGTCAAAAGAAAACTACAATATTATAGTTTGGACAAAAAATGCATCGTTTATCAATTAAATACGCCAATTATTTGTCTGCCAGGAATGTATTAATTATGCCGTATTTCACATAACTGTTTATTTTTTACATTTCAGGTCCATCTGAGACGTCTAACTCGCCTAGAAATGACAGATAAAACTGATTTAGAGCATGCTCTACCTTTATTTAATAAGCTAATTAGTGACCCTGGAGCACAAAACCAGTCATTAGGGTCAATTGAGATTTATGCATCATCTGAAAGCTGAATAAGTCATATTTCCATTGATGTATGGTTTGGACAATATTTGAGAAAATCATCTTTAAAGTTGTTCAAATGAAGTTCTTAGCAATGCATATTACTAATCAAAAATTAAGTTTTGATATATTTATGATAGAATATCTTCATGGAACATGATCTTAATATCTGGCATAAAATAAAAATGTATAATTTTGAGCCATACAATGTATTGTTGTCTATTGCTACAAATATATCTGTGCTGCTTATGACTGCTTTAATGCTCCAGGGACATATATTACACCGTTTATTTAAAATATACATTTTTACAGCAATATTAATAGTAATGCTTGGCTTAACAAACACTACACATTATGGAAAGTGTGTTTGCATTTTTAAATTAAATTTTAAAATGTGCATTTTTAAAATATAAGCTCAAAATGACCTAATGCAAACGTTAAAAACTCGTTTGCGTTTACATCCCTATAAACATTATGAGAGAGAATGAATGCGTTTGGCATGTAAAACGACATATAGTTTGGAAATGCAAAAATGTCTCACAGCCACAATAAAAAGCAGAGTTTATCTTGCATGCCAATAATTATTCCACCAAGAATGTGTGTTTCTCTCACGAATGTTTATTTTTATATTTCAGTCTATCTCTCCCAGAAATGACAGATAAACCCGCTTTAGAGGGTGCTCTACCATTTATTTAATACAAAAGTGTTCAATAAAATATACACCATTTACAAAACAACATTTGGCAATACGTCTGGAGGCCATTTCTCTGTCCTGTACTCTAGTGTCAAATTACATCAGTATCGGTTTTCTGGTTCAAATCCTTTTAAAAACCGATCTTCACAATAACTCCAGAGTACAATGAAAGAGCCTCCTGGCCGCACACACACTCACAAGGGAAAGATACCATACAAAAATAAAATAGGATATGTTTCAGATAGATAGATAATACCGTTTCTGCAATATCTCAAATAAAATGCCAGGTTGTATTGACATGAAACAAGCAGGCCTAAAGAGCGGAGACGAAGCACAACAGCTATCATGCGGTCGCACGGCCACAGACAACATAAACATCTGTCTAGATAACCGTATGCATGAAACTGAACCCAGCGTTTGAGCGTAGCACAGCTGAAGACAAGAGCCTGCTGCACAAAATGCATGTTTAAAACAGACAGCTGAGTGTTTTATCCTCTAGCTCCAGGGTTTTCAACCTTTACAGACCATAGAAAGCTATTTACAACTTTTATAAAAAAATATAAGCATGGTGTAATTCCATTAGTTCATGTTTTCAAGTGGTTTAAGCAGCATTTCTTCTCTCGCCGTTGAAAACCCTGGATCTAGTTTTTACAAAACACCTTCAGAACCTGTCAAGAATAGTTTTTTGTCATTCAAAAAGAGCATCTCTAATGTGGTCTAAAGAAGCGTACAGTGTAAAAACAGTGCACAGACAGTGTCTGAGGTTTGAACACAGCTAATGACTTCAATATAAAGACACGAGATCGAGCTGGATTAACATCCATCCACCTCCGCTCATAACTGTTGGGTCTACACTGTAAGACATGTTCATTGGTGTAACCGAATGTCATTTTCATTTCTAGGTTACCTGAGAAACGTGTTTACAGTGCATGGACCCCTGGTCGGAAAGCCTGGCTCAATGCACGCTCCATAAAGACCTTCTTGAGAACATCTCAGCTGAGAAAGTAGACCGAACCGATCTGTAGAAACTATAATGAGTCGCTACACTCTTAAAGATAAAGGTGCTTCGGGATGCCATGGAAGAAGCGAACATAAAGAACCGGTAACATCTGAAGAGCCTCGGTTTCACAAACGCTTCTTTAAAGGTTCTTCAGATTATAAAAGCGTTAGAAAGAGATGTTCTTTGTGGCTTCGCTGTGGATAACCTTAAAATAAAGGTTCCGAAGCGGGATTTTAACAAAGAACCCTTTAGTAATCTAAAGAAGTGTTTTCCACCGTAAAGAGCTTTTGTGGAATGCGTGGACGGTAAAAAGGTTCTTTGTGGAATCACACTGTGAAACAAAATAGTTGTTTCAAATTAAAATAATTAGTTACCCCGCTGACTTAAAATTCTTCAGTCCCCTTAAATTAACACTGAGTAGCTTAAAATGTCAAGTTGACTAAACTAAACATTTGAAGTCAGTCAGGGAACAAATTATTTTAAGTAGAAATAATTTGTAGAATTTTTTTAAAGTGCACTGATGACAATAAATAACCTTTATTTTTAGGAGACACTGCAGGTTTTGGGTTTTTAATAAGTGTTTTTTCAGACTAGTGGAAAGAAAAGATCCAGAAGACACTGTTAAGTGTTTCTTTAGCACTTTATCTATTTGTGTCAATACATATTTTAAAGGCCGTTTTCTCTGTAAAGCTCCACTTCAGCAGCACTTACATCGTTACATTGTTTTTACAGAGGCTTTTCTTCATGTATAATCTGCTTGATTATATACAACATTTTATTCCCCCCCCCCCAATTTTTAAATGTTCTGTCTGAATTATGGAGTGACAAAAATGAGATCCCTCTAAAAACATTTAACTCTAATATGACAAAAAAAAATTGAAACTGACTTCATCCTGGTTTTAGATTTGTGTACTAGAAATGTATGCAAATTAGCGCATGCATCATTAAATAATGCCTCATTTGCATATTTGATTACATTGATAATTGCACAATGTAATCAAGTGGGTAAGCTGATAACTATTAGTTAATGTTCGACCCTATTCACCAGCAGTGTCTCGCCTTAAGAGTATAAGCACCTTTAATTTTAAGAGTGAAGCCTACGTTTTGAAACGCAGCCGACGACTTGATGAAAAGGACACAACCCTGCTGAAAAAAAACAATAGAAACATCACAGAAATTCAAATGGTTTCCCTTACAACTTATAACCATTAAAATTGTGTTTTTGGACACATCAGGATTTAATGGTTTTAACAAGCCACCAATAAAAGGTGACCAATTGCAGTAGAAACCCACAGGGTCCAATACTGTTTCCATTAAAACCAATACAACTCCCAATCCCCCGATAGCACGCGTACATCACGGAGACGTCTGCATTACATCTGGAAGACGTGTTTTTAGTGTTTGCTCATCTGCAGTACGTCTATAGGACGTGTCCTTTTAGATGTCATCTATTAGAGATGTTTATAATTTAACAGACGTCTGTCAGATGCTTTCCAGATCAAGCAATCTTTAACATAAACTACATCTTGCAGATGTACGTGTGCTATAACCAGTACAACCATTACACATTTTGTGATGGTGTCTATATTGTTTTCAGCAGGGGAGAGAGGGGCTGAGGGAAAGAAAACACCCGTGCATCCATCCGCCTTAAACGTGCTCCACCGTCGCCGCTTTAGAAGCTTCCAGATTGCTCCGGTAGCGCTCCAGCCAGTCTCTGAGCTCCGAGATCCGGTAGCCTTCTGGACCCCTGCCGCCTTGATACACGACCTTCTCGTCCTGCAGTATGTAGAGGCGCTCAAAATAGGCGCCGTACGCCGAGTTAGACGAGTTCTCCATGGTGTCCACGACCACGGCGCTCCCCTGCGCCTCGCGGTTCATGAGCTCCGCGGCGCGGAGTCTGTCCTCCAGACAGCGGTGCCGCGGGATCTGGTAAGGCGCGTCGGAACTCACCCAGCCGTCTGAAGGATGCGCTTCCTCGATATACACCAGCAGCGAGTCCGCAATGTCCGCGTACTGCCGCGCGACGCGTTGGAACGCCGCGAGGCGCGTCATGAACGGCGGTCAGGAGCAGCTCCCAAAGTTCAGGATCAGGGGTCTCCTCCCGCGGGCGTAGTCTAGGATCCTCCGCGACGCGCTGTCCAGCGGAACCACCTCGGTGTTAGGCGCCGCGCCGCCCAGATGCGCCGTCTTGAAAAAGTCCAGCTTGTGTCCGTACCAAACGGCGCGCAGCGACTCGAGCGTGAACATCTTGTTGGAGTCTGACACGCACAGCGGCGGATCGTCGGGGCTGCTCGGGTCGCTCTCTCGCATCCTCGTGAGCACCTTCCTTCGGATGCACAAGAAATCCAGGAGCCAGAGCGTCACGGCGGCGAGAAGGAAGCGCGGAAGCAGCATTACGCACACGGCGGCGTTTTTCAGCGCCGTTTGGACACCTGCGGATCCATGCAGCATCTCCATCCCCACAGATTCAGCCGTGTCGTTCTGCGCGCTTCTCCGCTCTCTGTCTCTCTCTCTCTCTCTTTCTTTCTTGCTCCGAGTTCCGCTTTTTATATGACTAGTAAGGATTTGAATGAAAAACAACACGCCTCCGCACCCGTGCCGCCTCCTCACATGGAGGGGATTACCTCCCGTCAACTCTGCTGACTGGAGAGAGAGAGAGAGACAACCACACACAGAGAGAGAGAGAGAGACTACCACACACACACACTCACTGAGAGAGAGAGAGAGAGAGAACCACACACACACACACACGCAGCGAGAGAGACAACCACACAGACACACACACACACACACACACACGCACACACACAGAGAGAGAGAGAGAGACTACCACACGCACACACTCACTGAGAGAGAGAGAGAGAACCACACACACACACACACACACGCAGCGAGAGAGACAACCACACAGACACACACACACACACACACAGAGAGAGAGAGCGAGAGAGACAACCACACAGACACACACACACACACACACACACAGAGAGAGAGAGACAACCACACGTACACACACACACACACACACACACACAGAGAGAGAGACAACCACACACACACACACACACAGAGAGAGAGAGAGAGAACTACACACACACACACACACACACACACACACACACAGAGAGAGAGAGAGAGAGAGAGAGAACCCCACACACACACACACACACAGAGAGAGAGAGAGCGAGAGAGACAACCACACACACACACACTCACACAGAGAGATAGAGAGACACACACACACAGAGAGAGAGAGAGAACCACACACATACACACACACACACAGAGAGAGAGACACACACACACACACACAGAGAGAGAGAGAGAACCATACACACACACACAGAGAGAGAGAGACACACACATACACACACACAGAGAGAGAGAGAACCACACACATACACACACACACACACACAGAGAGAGAGAACCACACACACACACAGAGAGAGAGAGAACCACACACAGAGAGAGAGAGAGAACCACACACATACACACACACAGAGAGAGAGACACACACACACACACACACACACACACACACACACACAGAGAGAGAGAGAGACACACACACACAGAGAGAGAGAGACACACACACACACACAGAGAGAGAGAGAGAGAACCACACACACACACACACAGAGAGAGAGACACACACACACACACACACACACAGAGAGAACACGCTGCTTGTTTGACAGATACGCGTTGGAATGCATCGCGTCAAAAATGACAAATCCTCTCACTAAACGCTAGATGCTGACCGAGGTGTTTGGCGTTTTAACCGATTCATCGAGTCAGGACGTGAACTCGGTGAACTCGACGGAAAGCTCGACATGATTAATGCATCGGTGGTTTACATGTAAACATGCGCGGGCTGGACACTGGGAGCACCGGGATGTTTCCCGGGGGCCTGGCGGCTGATTTGGCACGCTGCCTTTTTTAATGAATTTTGTATTATTTATTTTATTATTATTTATTTTTTGTCTACCCAATGTGCCAAACGATCGTTTCCGATTGTGGCATTGCCTAATAAATCGATAATAAATCATAAATGAGTTAGTCTTGCCTCCATCGAACAGTTTTGAACAGAGTTGATGCGCGGGACTTGAGGAAACGGCGAAGAAACGGTTAAATGTATTGAAATGACTAACCTGGGGTGCGTTTCCTAAAAGTATCGTCCGCTAACTTTGGTAGTTAGTTCCATTGAACTCTATTGGTAAACTGGCGACCATAAACGCACCCTGTTCAGGGCTTCACGTGCAGGTCAGGTTCACCTATAGTTGTGTTTTTATTAAGCTAGTTGAGTATTAAACTGCTAGCACCTGTTAGGCTGTCAGTAGCAGTCAGAATACTCATCATTATCGACTGGAAAGTTACATTAATACATGTATCAGGCAGATATTCCCATGGAGGTGTTGTATAGAAAGGGATGGAGCTAGAGCAAACAGCAACACAAAAATACAATAGTGTGTTCAGTATTAGGATTTTCAATGTACTCATTTAGGCATTTTAGAAAATTAGTTTAAGTATGAATTATAGTTTTTATTTTAAGAGAAATAACACCATTATGTGCTAACAGATTGCAACGAGGTGGAAGGTGAACACAGTTGTGTTCATAACCGTATCTGCTGGTGAAGATTGACAGGTACGAGAAACAAGGTGTGCGTGAGGGACAGAGATATTAGAGAAGATGAAGAAAAGAGAAACTTGTATTATTCTCCACCTTTATGTGATGGTCATACGAATAGGCTAATAGGGTTGTCCATGCTTCAGAATGTGTTGTGGTGTTATGGGATGGCCTGGAGGATGAGTGTGAGATCATTTTGTCCCAGTCCGCTCCTGCGTGTGAAGACATGTTTTTAGTGCAATGGTGAAATCAAGACAGAGATTGATGGATGATGACAGATGTTCAATAATTGTGACAGTTGCAGATTTATGCAACACACTAAAATGTTGCATTGCCTGTTTTAAAGTGTGACATGCTTAATGCAAGACTTAATTGTTAAACTGTCGAGAGAGATGTTAAATTGTTTGATATAATGCATTGGTGGTTTAAATTCATCCTGTAAAAAATTCATGTTTTTTTATTGCAATGATGAAATCAAGACATGGACTGATGAAGAGATGTTAGATCGTTAGACGTGACAGATGCATTGCTGGTTTTAATGTGTGTCATAATACAAGACATGCTTGTTAAACTGTTGAGAGAGATGTTCAGTTGTTTGATATAACAGGTGCATTATTTTAATGCATTGCTGGTTTAAATTCATCATGTAAAGACATGTTTTTAGTGCAATGATGAAATCAAGACAGAGAGATTTATGGATGATGACAGATGTTCAATAATTGTGACAGTTGCAGATTTTATGCAACACACTAAAATGTTGCATTGCCTGTTTTAAAGTGTGACATGCTTAATACAAGACTTTCTTGTTAAACTGTTGAGAGAGATGTTAAATTGTTTGATATAATAGTTGCATTTTTAATGCATTGGTGGTTTAAATTCATCCTGTCAAGACTTGTTTCTTGTGAAAATTGTAATTGTGTAATCAAGGAAATATAGAGAGATACAGATGCTGAGATGTTAGAGTTAGTAACATGACACTTGCATTATTTTAATGCATTGGTGGTTTTAATGTTAGATTGTTTAACTTGACAGTTGCATTATTTTAATGCATCGGTGGTATAAATTCATCATGTAAAGACATGTTTTTTAGTGCAATGATGAAATCAAGACAAAGAGATTGATGGATGATGACAGATGTTCAGTTGCAGATTTTATGCAACACACTAAAATGTTGCATTGCCTGTTTTAAAGTGTGACATGCTTAATACAAGACTTTCTTGTTAAACTGTTGAGAGAGATGTTAAATTGTTTGATATAATAGTTGCATTTTTAATGCATTGGTGGTTTTAATGTTAGATTGTTTAACTTGACAGTTGCATTATTTTAATGCATTGCTGGTTTTAATTCATCATGTAAAGACATGTTTTTTTTAGTGCAATGGTGAAATCAAGAGATAGATCGTTTGGCATGACAGCTGCATTGCTGGTTTTAATGCTTCTTAATAAACTTGACATAAGAGAGAGAGATGCGGAGACAGATGACAAATGATTATTTATTTAACAATGGATTTAAATGCATTAGTGTTTTAAATGCATCCAGTCAAGACATGCTTCTTATTAAACTTGCCATGGTGAAATCAAGAGATACATGTCAGATTGTTTGATACGGCCGTTGCACTTTAAATGCATTGGTTAAAATGCTGCTTAATGAAATACATAACCGGTGGAGTCAAGAGAGATGTTAGATTATTTGACAAATGGCGGCTGCATTTTCTTAATGCATTGTGTCAGGAGGAGCTTCTTTATGAACTTGTGATAAAGTTTAAAGATGCTGAGATGTTTTTCATGATTTGATATGACAACTGTGATTTTAATGCATTAGTGCTTATAGTGCATTATGTAAAGGTGCTTCTTAATATAAAAACATGCTGAAACTTGCAAGAGAGGGAGAGAGATGTGCTGAAATAGATGACAAATGATCATTTAATTAGATTATTTGGCGAATGACACTTTTAATGCGTCATGTATACAGCGATGAAGACAGCATGAACAACTATAGTCGTGCTATTTAATGCTATAGTGCTTTTGAAGCATGCATAATGAAGTATCTCCAACATTTTAATGCACTTTGTTAAGAAATGCATCTTAATGGACTAAAATGGTGGAACTGAGAGAACAAGAGATGAACCATTCTGTACATTTCAATGCATTGATTTTAAATAACGTCACATGTTATGTCTGAAATGACTTAACGAGCATGCACTAATGCACACAGACGAGTCAGTGTGACGTCTAAAGCAAAAGACGTACGCACAAATCAAGGCATGCATAAAATCAATTTATGCAAACAAGGGAAGCAAATATAGAAATGCCATTAAATGTGCAGTTGTATATGTTTTACATTATGTGAGCCGTCGGATTAAACCCTGACACTCTCTCAGGAGCGTAAACAAGCTTACTTGTTCCAGCCAAAATATCATGATCCCTACTGAATGAATTGCATGTACTGTTCATATGCTTCAATGTTGCTTATAAGCTAATGAGCTTAATCCTAACTTTACCTACTCCACGGAAACCTATTTACAGACGTAAACACTACATACCTTGTAGAGAAAATCCCTTCCCTGTAATCCTCGTGATACCATGCTTGACACAGCTTTCAGATCAATCGTTTAAAACCAGTTATCACTGGGCTAAACCATGCATTTCTTCATCATCCCGACAGTAAGCCAGGGAACCTGTTTGGAAACAGTCATGATGTTTTCTATTTGATTTGAAACGCAGTGATTTATTGACGTAAGAACAAAGTAGCCAAATAATGCTGCTATATTTATGCATTTCAGAAAGCTCTATTTTTGAGCCAATCAGCTGAACTGTAAATATCACATGACCGTGGAATCACGACAGAATTAATAGACACGCTCCAAATCTCCGGGTCTCATAAACAACGCACCTCTGTGCACTTTCTGTGCGACACCGTTGTACGGCACGTTTCACCGCGGTTTCAAAGAGAAACAGCTCAATACGTGAACCCTGACACGTTTTTATTATGTAGATATAGGTACATATTGCTGTGTTTATATGACGTTGCTACAGAAACATATCGCGGCGGTTCAGAATTCAAATATCGGGGGTCTGTCCCTAAAAGTTAATGCTTTACTCCACCAAACCATGTGTTAACACATGCAAAACTGATATACAAACATATTTGTTGATGCATTTCAACTTCTTTATATACAGATCTGAACTGCTTTGTTGAATTGTGATCACACTGGATTCGATCCGGATCTCCTAAATACGTCTCTGTACTCCGAACAAACTTACCGTCTATGAAAACACAAAGACTAACGATGCTAACGTTCAAAAGCATCAGTTTTCAAATATTGATTTAAAGTCGTAACATGATATTCTTCAAGTAATTGTTGTGAAAAGTACACTTTATTAATCAAAACTCAGTAAATGTGTGTGAAAAGGTGTAAAAGGCGTCCGAGTTATACTGCCTTAGTGTTTGTTTCTTTTGGAAACTGCAGTAATATGTAGTTATTGGAACATATTTCATGTCTCGCTAAACAGTGCACCTAGGTACGTAAATGCCATGAGACCAGGTAAAACATATAATATTATGATATTAAAACATATTAATGCTGGATTAGATTCATCTTTTGTCTTCTCCAGATGATAACTGATGGACTGTGGATTATTGTGATGTTTTTATCAGACTCTCATTC
>CM049864.1:63930129-63947629 GCA_027474115.1 Schizopygopsis malacanthus | reverse complement strand
TGCGAGTGTGTGGTGTGCGCGTGCGTGTGTGAGTGAGTGTGTGTGAGACTGTGTGTGTCAGTGTGTGACTGCGTGCATGCGAGTGTGTGGTATGCGTGTGCGTGTGCGAGTGTGTGTGTGTATGCATACAGTATAAGACTAAATATACATATATAACTATATACTATAAAAGAGTAATTTATAAAGATATTTTTTAAGTTCATAAATTGTGTTGTTGTTAAAGTTTTAAACCAAACAAAGATTATTATAATGTTTTAAAAGAAAATACTGTAATTTTTTGTTCTTACAAAATTCAATGTTGCTTACTGTTTCTTGTAAATATTTTAGAAAGTGACTAGCAATAAAATACAATTTCAGGCACGCATGATTAGTATCATTTTTTCCGAGGGCATCTCTTTTTCACTGTGACCTCGTTAGTGTTTTTCCCAATCTTCCGTGTCCCTAGTTCTGCATCTTTCCCAGTCTGACGATGAAATCTGCTGCTGGCTCCTAACCCCGTTACCTCCAGTAAACCCTGCTAAGAGCTTGGCCTGCGCGCTGGGTCACACAAGGACAGCCCAGAATAGGAAAAACAACCAGTGCCTGCAGCAAGCGCGAGAGATCGGCGGAAATCCGTTCCACCGGCAGAGAGACATTAATGGAGAGCAGCACCGGTTTCTCTGCTGAAGGATCGGCGTAGCGTAGCAACCGTCGTCAAGGTCCGCTCAGGATTATCCTGCTCTACAGGCCCGAGTACATACTCGTCATTTAGCAGACGAACAGCGCAGCGCTGACGGAGAACAGAGAGACTTTAAAGGTCTTGATTTGAGTATTTCTCTTCTGTAAAAGAGAGCACAATAAAACAATCCCAATCAGTAGCAATACCATTAATCAATGACATCTATAAGCACATCTTTAAAACATATAATCAGTGCCATTTTATATTTGACAATTATAGTTTAATTATTAATTAGCTTTTATTTTTATTTTCAGTCCTAGTTATTATTTCTTTCAGATGCAAGCCAATGAACCAGTTTGCTATTCTTTCTATACTATTACTGTCATATACTTATTGTTTTATTACAAATTATTATGTTGATTTAGTTTTTTATTTTCAGTTTCAGTTTAAATTTGTTCTTTTTTTTTGCTATGTGCTATGTGCTTTTGACTTTTATTATTATTATTTTTAGTTTAAGATATTACTGTTTAGGTGTAATTTACCTTTATTTAAGTTTTTATTTATTTACATTATTATTGAATTATTATGCTTCAGCTTACATTTATTTCAGTTAGTTTGCCAAAGAAACATTTTATTTTTATTTAATTCTATGCTATTTTATTTATTTTCTGTTCTATTAAAATAATTATTTCAACTTATTTCAGTTAGTTTGCCAAGGAAACATTTTATTTGTATTTAATTTAATTTATTTTTAATTCTATTAAATGTATTATTTCAACTTATTTCAGTTAGTTTGTCAAGGAAATATTTTATTTGTATTTAATTTTATGCTATTTTATTTATTTTTTATTCTATTAAATGTATTATTTCTACTTATTTCAGTTAGTTTGCCAAGGAAACATTTTATTTCTATTTAATTTTATGCTATTTTATTTATTTTTAATTCTATTAAAATAATTATTCCAACTTATTTCAGTTAGTTTGCCAAGGAAACATTTTATTTTATTTAATTTTATGCTATTTATTTATTTTATGTATTAAAATAATTATTTCAACTATTTCAGTATTTGCCAAGGAAACATTTTTTAAATTTAATTTTATGCTCTTTTATTATTTTTAATTCTATTAAAATTATTATTTCAACTTATTTCAGTTAGTTTGCCAAGGAAACATTTTATTTCTATTTAATTTTATGTATTTTTATTTATTTATAATTCTTAAATTTTATTTCACTTATTTCAGTTAGTTTGCCAAGGAAACATTTTATTTCTATTTAATTTTATGCTATTTTATTATTTTTAATTCTATTAAAATAATTATTTCAACTTATTTCAGTTAGTTTGCCAAGGAAACATTTTATTTATATTTATTTGTATTTTTTTAATTATTTTTAATTCTATTAAATGTATTATTTCTTATTTCAGTATTGGCAAGGAAAATTTTATTTTTTTTATTTTATTATTTTATTTATTTTTAATTCTATTAAAATAATTATTTCAACTTATTTCAGTTAGTTTGCCAAGGAAACATTTTATTTATTTATTTATGCTCTTTTATTTTATTCTATTAAAATTATTATTTCAACTTATTTCAGTTAGTTTGCCAAGGAAACATTTTATTTCTATTTAATTTTATGTATTTTTATTTATTTATAATTCTATTAAATGTATTATTTCTACTTATTTCAGTTAGTTTGCCAAGGAAACATTTTATTTCATTTAATTTTATGCTTTTTATTTTTTTAATTCAGTAAAATAATTATTTCAACTTATTTCAGTTTTTGCCAAGGAAACATTTTATTTCTATTTATTTGTATGTATTTTTAATTATTTTTAATTCTATTAAATGTATTATTTCAACTTATTTCAGTTATTTGGCAAGGAAAATTTTATTTCTATTTTATTTTATGCTATTTTATTTATTTTTAATTCTATTAAAATAATTATTTCAACTTATTTCAGTTAGTTTGCCAAGGAAACATTTTATTTCTATTTAATTTTATGTATTTTTAATTCTGTTAAAATAATTATTTCAACTTATTTTAGTTAGTGTGCCAAGGAAACATTTTATTTCTATTTAATTTTATGCTATTTTATTTATTTTAAATTCTATTAATTCATTATTTCAACTTAATTCAGTTAGTTTGCCAAGGAAACATTTTTATTTACTTTTATGCTTTTTTTTATTATTCTATTAATTAATTATTTCAACTTATTTCAGTTATTTTGCCAAGGAAATTTTATTTCATTTAATTGTATGCTATTTAATTTATTTTTAATTCTATTAAAATATTATTTCAACTTATTTCAGTTAGTTTGCCAAGGACACATTTTATTTTATTTATTTTTATTTTTAATTCTGTTAAAATTATTTCAGCTTATTTTATTATTGCCAAGGAAACATTTTATTTATATTTAATTTTATGCTATTTTATTTATTTTAAATTCTATTAATTCATTATTTCAACTTAATTCAGTTAGTTTGCCAAGGAAACATTTTTATTTACTTTTATGATTTTTTTTATTATTCTATTAATTAATTATTTCAACTTATTTCAGTTATTTTGCCAAGGACACATTTTATTTCTATTTAATTTTATGCTATTTAATTTATTTTTAATTCTATTAATTAATTATTTCAACTTATTTCAGTTAGTTTGCCAAGGAAACATTTTAATTTACTTTTATGCTATTTTATTTATTTTTAATTCTATTAAAATAATTATTTAAACTTATCTCAGTTATTTTGCCAAGGAAACATTTTATTTACTTTTATGCTATTTTATTTATTTTTAATTCTATTAATTAATTATTTCAACTTATTTCAGTTAGTTTGTCAAGGAAACATTTTAATTTACTTTTATGCTATTTTATTTATTTTTAATTCTATTAAATAAATTTCTATTTCAGTTAGTTTGCCAAGGAAACATTATTTCATTTAATTTTATGATTTTTATTTATTTATAATTCTATTAAATGTTTATTCCAACTTATTTCAGTTAGTTTGCCAAAAACATTTTATTTCTATTTAATTTTATGTATTTTTAATTCTGTTAAAATAATTATTTCATTTTTTAGAGTGTGCCAAGGAAACATTTTTTTCTATTATTATTTTTTATTTATTTTTATTTATTATTTCAACTTAATTCAGATTTGCCAAGGAAACATTTTTATTTACTTTTATGTTTTTTTTTATTATTCTTATTAATATTTCAATTATTTCAGATTTTGCCAAGGACACATTTTATTTCTATTTAATTTTATGCTATTTAATTTATTTTTAATTCTATTAAAATAATTATTTCAACTTATTTCAGTTTTTTGCCAGGAAACATTATTTCTATTTAATTTTATGATTTTATTTATTTTAATTCTATTAAAATAATTATTTCAACTTATTTCAGTTAGTTTGCCAAGGAAACATTTTATTTATATTTAATTTTATGCTATTTTATTTATTTTTAATTCTATTAAAATAATTATTTCAACTTATTTCAGTTAGTTTGCCAAGGAAACATTTTATTTATATTTAATTTTATGCTATTTTATTTATTTTTAATTCTATTAAAATAATTATTTCAACTTATTTCAGTTAGTTTGCCAAGGAAACATTTTATTTCTATTTAATTTTATGTATTTTTATTTATTTATAATTCTATTAAATGTATTATTTCTACTTATTTCAGTTAGTTTGCCAAGGAAACATTTTATTTCTATTTAATTTTATGCTATTTTATTATTTTTAATTCTAGTAAAATGATTATTTCAACTTATTTCATTAGTTTGCCAAGGAAACTTTTATTTCATTTAATTTTATGATTTTTAATTCTGAAAATAATTATTTCAACTTATTTTAGTTAGTGTGCCAAGGAAACATTTTATTTCATTTAATTTTATGCTATTTTATTTATTTAAAATTCTATTAATTCAATTTCAACTTAATTCAGTTAGTTTGCCAAGGAAACATTTGTTTACTTTTAGCTTTTTTTTATTATTCATTAATTAATTATTTCACTTATTTCAGTTAGTTTGCCAAGGAAACATTTTTATTTCTATTTAATGTTATGCTATTTTATTTATTGTTTATTCTATTAAATAAATTATTTCAACTTATTTCAGATAGTTGCCAAAGCAACATTTGAATTTTTATTATTATTTAATTTTTATTTAGATTTTATTTAATCTTATTTAAATGAACAGGTTTTAGTTAATGATGATAACTCTGGCTGGATTTGTTTTTTAATTCTCTAATAAAAAAGCGGCTCATTCGGCTCATGATTGAAAAGCTCACCCAAGGGCGTTTGTCAGATTCACACTCAATTGTAATTAATGTTAATTCATCGGTTCGTTTTGGCAGATGTGAGCCGTGACCTGTATTGACTCAGTCTGGACACAAAGTCCAGTTTTCATGAAGCCTAGTATGCGTTATTGATATGAGGACATTTTGAGGGAAATTTACTGCTAAGACATCTTTAATTGGGAACATCTAATTTTAATTCACAGTGTTTAATTGAGTTCCCGGTCCATTTACTTCTGGAATCCCATCCAGTGTAAAATGAAAACATTGAAATGAAACTAATTAATATGAACAAGAATCATATAGATGTCTGAGATGAATGTAAAGTTATATTGGACCGAGCACGTGATGAAGATCAGGTCATGACAGCGTTGTGTTAGTTGTTCTCTTCTTCAGGAGTGTGTCCTGGTTTATTAGTTGAACTCTGATCCGCTTCTGAAGAATCATCTCGCGCTCCTCTTACAGTAAATCATGTGACCGCATCAGTTTCACTGGGTTCATAAAGTTCTTAAGAATTTCAGATTTTCTGTTTTCACTTTCATTTTTAGTTAATGTTGTATCTTTTTAATTATAGTTTTTTATGTATATATAGTTTTATTTATTTTAAGTTCATTAAACAGAAATAAAAAATGTTGCTTTGACAACTAGTTGAAATAAAAAAGTTTAGAATTTATTTAATTTCAGTTACCATTTATTTTTATTTGAACTAACAATTTTTTGTTTATTTAATATTAATAACCCTGATTTGATCAGGGAATCACTGCCTCAGAGGCTTATTGCTTTTATAAAATGACAGACAGCAAAACGACAAATGCAACAAAAACTGATGTTTTATGTTTTTATGTCTTTCATTTTAATTTTAGTTAAAATTTTATGTGCTTTTGTCATTTAAAAAAAACTGATTATTTAGGTTTAATTTATTTTTATACCAGTTTTAGTTTTTATTTATTTCCAATTAGTCATTTTTATTGCTTTAGTTTTATTTCAGGTTAATTATTTATTTTTATTATTTAATTATTGCTTCAGTTTATTTCAGTTAGTTTCCAAAGCAACAATTCATTTTTTTATGTAAAAATGTATTATTTATTTTTATTAATTATGTTGTTTATTTTACAATTATTCATTTATTTATTATTAATTCAATTGTATGTAAATATTCTATTTTTTATTATTTATATTTTTAATATTATTTATTGATGTTATTAATAATATTATTTATTTTAAAAGTATTTGTTTATTTATTAATTTAATTATGTAAACGTTTATTCTATTTTTATTATTTATATTTTTTATTTCTATTAATCGTTTTATTTATTTTAAAATTATTCATTTATTTATTATTAATTGAATTTTATTTAAATATTCTATTTTGTATTATCTATATGTTTTAATATTATTTATTGATTCTATTTATAATATTAATTATTTAACATATTTTATTTATCTATTAATTCAATTATTTTAAACATTTATCCTATTTTTTATTATTTATATTTGTAATATTTTATTAATCATAATATTAATTTTAAAATCATTTATTTATTCATTATTAATTAAATTGTATGTAAACATTCTATTTTGTATTATTTATATTTTTTATATTATTTATATTTTAAAATTATTTGTTTATTTATTATTAATTTTATTATGTTAACATTATTCTATTTTGTATTATTTATATTTTGTATATTTTTTAATTAATCATAATATTTATTTTCAAATTATTTATCTATTTTTAATTAAACTGTATGTAAACATTCAATTTTTTTATTATTTGTATTTTTAATATTATTTATATATTTTACAATTATTTATTTATTTATTTATTATTAATTCAATTATGTTAAAAAAATATTCTATTTTTAATCATTTATTTGATTAGATTTTTTTATAACATTTAATTATTTATTTTAGTTTCATATTTAGTTTATTATATATTTTATTATAATAATAATAATCCTGCTTCAACCATGTAGAAATCATGGCCTCAAGTTGCTTATTGCTTTTATAATAAACAATAAGATAAAGGTCTGATGTTATATTTATGTTTTATATTACCTTAATAACAATGAAACACTCAGACACTATTACGAACCTCTATTCTTCTTTTCTGGAGTGTTAGATGTAATATTACAGTCATATGTCGCTCATGCATGTGTGTGATTATAAAGACAGTGTTGTGAGTGTGTCTGCATTAATTATGCATTACATATACATAATCTCTTTTGATCCAGGGCTCTCCTCACTCATCTCAGACAGGTGAGCTCCCCCCCGCTGGCTTTGAAACGGAGAAGACTCGAGCGAGCCGCCTGTGTGTGCATCATATTAAGGTGTGTAGATTAATAATGTTTTTTTGTGTGTGAAAGAGTCTCTTCTGCTCACCAAGGCTGCATTTATTTGATTAAAAATACAGTAAAAATGTGAAATATTATTACTAATTAAAACTAACTGTTTTCTATGTGAATCTATATTAAACTGTAATGTATTTCTGTGATGCGCAGCTGTATTTCCAGCATCATTACTCCAGTCTTCAGTGTCACATGATCTTCAGAAATCATAATAATATGCTCAAGAAACATTTCTGATTATTATCAATGTTGAAAACAGTCGTGCTGCACAATATTTTTGTGGAAACGTGATATATTTGATTTTTCAGGATTCACAGATGAACAGCAAAGTTATGTGAAATAGAAATAACATTATAAACATCTTTACTGGCATCCTTGCTGAATAAAAGTCATAAAGTATTGTATAAAAATTGCACTGATCCCAAAATGTTATGTAATTTTTTTATTTTGTGTAATATTGTATTTTTAAGTAACATGTATATTTAAATGAACTTGCAGAGTTTAGTAGTTGTATGTTCTTCATCACACACGTCTGATCTTAGTGTGCGTGTTGTCTATGTAGACCGCTCTCTAGGTGTTGAACAGAGCCCTATAGCACACACTCCTCTTCACGCGGAGATTGATTAGCATCGCTGACGCTGAATAATGAGCCGTAGACGGCTTTCTTCTGCACAGCTCCGTGTCCGACTGTAAAGCACAAGCAGATGCTTGTCTTGGAAAGACACGGCGGGGAATCTCAGCTCGTATTATACCGTGTTAAATCATCGCTCGGGTTCCAGACATCATTTACTGAATTCACTCGTGTAACATGAGCAGAGTCGGCCGTGATTCAGTGTCTGAACTCTCCAAATGACCTCAAAACACCGCCTGAAGCCAGACATTATCATCTTTACACATTTATATTAAGCACTGTATCTTAACTTATAGTGCTGTAAAAAATACTTAACATTAAACATATGCATTATTATTCATTCTTCTTCTTCTTATGATTGTCTGTGATATATAAGTTCATTGAAAAATCATTGTGGAAATTAATGAGCATATAAATTCATATATATTCATAATATGGAACAACAATAATAATAATAATAATCAAAATGATAATAGTATAATTAGGATTATTATGTATGTAGAAATTCATAAATGTAATAATATTATTATTTATAGAAATGTTATTATTTATGTATTACAAATTTAAATGGGGGTAAAAAACTAAAGCATATTTATGAATTACTTTGAACGAGAATTTAAAGATTTAGAAAATATATATTGAGAAATTTAAATGATAATTTATTTTTTCAGGACAATTAAGAATGTTTGCCTAATTTATTACTATTATTATTATTATTATTATTATTATACGGCAAATAAATTAGACAAACGTGCTTAATTGTCCTGAAAGTACAATAATATTTTTTTATCATCAACCATACATTAAAAAATATTTTTGGATTATTAAAAAAAGTTTTTTTTTTTTGTAAAAAAAAAAAAAAATTATGAGCAGCCAATTAAAAAATCGGCACGTGAAAAAAAAGTCAAGTAAAAATCCGTATTACTAAAAAACCTCCAAACAAACCATTTACAACAGTTAGTTATATTAGTTCAATAAACAGGTAAAATGTGTATTTTTATTCACATGTATTAATATCAAAGACGTCTGAACACGTGAGGGAAGATTTCAGTCTCAAGCAGACATTTAGAGAAGAAAAGTGTGTTTCCAGAGGACTTAATTCGATCAGCCACAGGCGACGAGAGAAACAAATACCTGATGTACTGATATGTTAATGAGCTGCTCCTGAATGTAATATGTGAGTGAACTTCGCCCCGGGACCGATTACTTCATCATGGCAGAAGCCATTTCCTCCGGATTGCGTATTGATTGCTGGTGATAGAGCGAGGAGCTTGTTTGCCAAAGAAAAGCTGAGATTACGGACTGATAAGATGTGATTTTACCCAGCGAACACATGGCCTCGTTTGACCTCGCTCAGGTGAACTGCTGTCATGTTATTGTGCTGGAACACGGCTGACTGAAGAACTGTTCTCTAGAACGCAGATAGAGATGGAGCTGATAGATCGTGTGTGTCCTGCAGCACAGACGCAGTCATAACAGCACAGATATATCTGTAGCAATAGACATTGTGTGGGTCAAAATTATACTTTTTTATTTTATGCCAAAAATCATTAGGATATTAAGATCATGTTCCATGAAGATATTCTATCATACATATATCAAAACGTAATTATTGATTAGTAATATGCATTGCTAAGAACTTAATTTGAACAACTTTAAAGATGATTTTCTCAATATTTAGATTTTTTTTGCACCCTCAGATTACAGATTTACAAATATTGTCCAAACCATACATCAATGGAAAGATTATTTATTCAGCTTCCAGATGATGCATAAATCTCAATTTTGAAAAATGGACCTTTATAACCAGTGTCGAGGAAAGTTACTTTTAAAAGTAATGCGTTACAATATTGCGTTACTCCCTAAAAAAGTAACTAATTACGTTACTTAGTTACTTTCTATGGAAAGTAATGCGTTACGTTACTTTTGCGTTACTTTCGCGTTACTTTGTAAATATGAGCAGGGCTTGATTGTTTGTTTTTAATACAAGAAGTTATATTTATAGCAAATATAAAAGCTTTCACACCAAAAAGTGTCCTGAATAAACCTCAGACTGAAGGACGAGTAAATCACGTCTGTACAGAAGAACACAGGAGAAGTTCAACACTCTTCAGCAATAAAACACAATGATAGTTTATCTAAAGTCATGTTTATTATTATTATGATTGAACTGATCATCAAAGATCAGCAAACACATCGGTTAATAAAATGAGATTAGATATATTTGTGTTGTTTAACATATTTAATTATTGCAGGTTTGTGTCATATTCTGAGTTTGTATTTCACTGTTTTAATTCATTTTGATGAATACTGAATCTGTTTTTTGTGAGTGTGATGAATTAATACACATTCATATTTAGTCTACTACAGTAAGATCATGTTCACACGGCGCACCGTCATCAATAAATGGAGAAAAATAACTCAGATATTTTCTAGTAAATTAATAAGTAATGCGTTACTTTACTAGTTACTTGAAAAAAGTGATATTATTACGTAACTCGCGTTACTTGTAATGCGTTACCCCCCCGACACTGCTTATGACTGGTTTTGTGCTCCAGGGTCACATATGAGTATTTGATAAGAGACACCCGTGTAGATCCTGACGTTAATTATGACCCTGGAACACAAGTCTGAAATCTGAAATTGAGATTTCTACATCATCTGAAAGCTGAATAAATAATATTTCCATTGATGTATGGTTTGGACAATATTTGTAAATCTGGAATCTGAGGATGCAAAAACATCTAAATATTGAGAAAATCATCTTTAAAGTTGTTCAAATGAAGTTCTTAGCAATGCATATTACTAATCAATAATTAAGTTTTAATATATTTACGATAGGAAATATCTTCATGGAACATGATCTTAATACCTCTTGATTTTTGGCATAAAAGAAAAATGTATAATTTTGACTCATACAGTGTATTGTTGGCTATTGCTACAAATATACCCGTGCTGTTATGACTGCTTTTGTGCTCCAGGGTCACGTATGTCTCAATCCAAAGCACTTTACATTTATGCATTTAGCAGACGCTTTTATCCAAAGTGACTTACAGTGCATTCAAGTTACAGTTTCTACATTTTATCAGCTCTTAAAATCACTTTCCGGGAGTTTTCCGCTGCTGTGACGTCATTTTCAAAGTGCTGTAAAGATCCGTCTCGTAGATCCCTGAAATCTGAAGGGTCATGCCTCGCTTTAGTTAATCAGACCGTCTGAATTGGCTAGATGTGATTTCTTGGTAAACAGATTGGACTGAGCGTGAAGTTCATTTGGAGATGCGGTTGCTGGAGGTCACGAGCCGAGGATCAGACTCGTAGTGTTCTGGTAAACATGTTGTTGGAGTGCATGGCATCTGAGAGAGACTAATGATGCCTGATTATGTTAATGATAACTGATTTCTCTATACATGCTGCGGCAAATAAAGCTGATGTTGTTAGTCGACTTCCAGACGGTGACCATCAAACACGAGCATTAATAATCATCGGCTGCTCAAACAGCTGCAAAAATAATAGTCAGAATAACGAAATGTGCCAGATTTCACTGGATTGATTCGCATGAATGCGACTGAAAGTGATTATTCTCAAAATGAAAAATATGAGAGCTTTAATTTTTGGCAGAATTTTGCGTAATATATGAGTTTAACTTGTTCAAACAGCTGCAAAAATAAACGACTGCGTCAGATTGTTATTCGTGCCAAATTTGATTATTGCAACATGCATTTTTATTTCTCACGAATGCCACTGAAAGTGATTATGTGTGTTTTTATTAATGAACAACAATGAAAGCTCAAAATGAGAAACATGAGAGCTTTTTGACACAATTATGCTTTATTATATTATTAGACAATTTAATTGGACAAATTGGTATTTGTGGCATATTTCACTATTGCCACATGCATTGCTTCGCGTGATGCAACCGAAAGTGATTATTCTCAAAATTAAAGCTTTAATTTTTGACCGAATTTTGCGTAATCTATGGTTTTCGTTAATAAACAACAAATGAAAGTCAAAATGAGAGCTTTTAGGTTTTGATAGCATTCTGCTTTATGCTACTGACTAATATTTTTTGCAGCTGTTTAAACAAGAAATTAATAAATTAATGGATCGTATTATTATTTGTACCAAATTTCACTATTGCGACGTGCACTCAAGCACTAAACACCATCATGGTGAGACTCGTTAAACTGAAATATACAAAAAAAAACATTCATTTAACAACATTAGATGTAACATACAACCCTAATAAACATCACTGCTACGAAAAAACATAGTTATTTCAAAGAAAAACATCAAATTAAACTATATTTGAAATGCAACGCAGGGAATTCTGGGAATGTCCGTTTACCGTGTTTCCCTGTTAATTTTACAGGAACTTACCGTTAACCATTTAACACGTTTTACTGTAGCATTTACACCGTTTTTTACCGTTAAAATCACGGTAATTTTTCAGATAAACAGTGATAGATGTGATCCGACATTCAAAGCTCGACGTGAATGTTTAGATGTTATATATTTGAATTTGCCCTGTTATGAATATTGCATTATGAACTGCGTTCTTTCATTTTTAACTGTATTGTCTTGTTAACTATGAAAATCACTCTAGAGTTGTGTTTTCCACTCGAAAGCCCCTAAACGCAGCTAATTTAGTCTGAAATCCGATAATATTATGAGCAGTGTGCACCGTGTTCTTAAATAGAGATGTGTTTCGATTAGAGCTGGACTGAGATGGGTTTAGATCTACTGCATCAAATTATAATGAACCAAGTTTCTGGGTCGATTTGGTAAAATCATCTCGTCAAAGGCCTTCAGTGATTTCTCTTCTGCAGTTGCTGGACTGTTTCGGGGGGGATTATTGTGATGAAGGTTTAGTCTCAAGAGCTGCTGCCAAGAAAATGCTTTCAAGATAACGAGGAGAACCAAAACGATGGTTCATAATGTTTCCATGGTGATATGCTTCTATCTTTGACTCGTCTGTTTGTCATTCTCGTTACTCATGTGTGCAAAGTCAGGGATGAGTTTGATTTGATCGGAGCAAACCACGAAAACTAGAGGTGCGGTCACGTTTACCGTTTCTGCCGTCAAATACAAAAGATTAAAAAAAATTTTTTTTGACTTTATATCAGATTTTTGACTGTTGCACACGATTATGGAAATAGTCAAAACTGTGAGATATAAACACAGAATTCTGACTTTTCTCTCAATTCTGAGTTTATATCTCACATTTCTGACCTTTTCCAGAATTGCAAGAAAAAAAGTCATAATTGTGAGATATTGAAATTTTTTATTCTGTGGCAGAAAACAAAGCAGAATTGTGAGAATTGTCTTTTTTTCTGAGAATTGCGAAATGTAAACTCAGTATTGTGAGAATTCAGAATTCAAAGTTTATTTTTCACAATTCTTAATTTTTTGTTTCAGCCTCAGAATTAAAATAAAGTTAATTGCGGCTGTTTAATCTCACATTTTCACATTTTTCTCGCAACTCTTGAGTTTTTCATCATTTATTTTCCTTCAACAGAATTAAAAAAGAGGTTATTGCTTTTTTAATCTCTCAATTCTGAAATTTTTACTAATAGAAAAATAAAAAGTTGCAATAATGTTTTTTATTCGGTGGCAGAAAAAACTATTTTGAAATTCTCAGAATTGTGCAAAAAGTTGGAATTCTATGTTTTATATCACAATTCTGAGAATTTTTCTTTTTTTGTGAAAAAGTTGTAATTGTGAGATATAACCTCAGAATTGAGAGAAATTATGTCAGAATTGTAATCATTCCACACATTAGCGAATGTTCTGCTACATTTAGTGGTTTGTTAAGAAGAGCTGATTATGTTGAGCACATTTTTTAAGGACAACTGGATCTTTCAGTATTTTTTTGCATTGTCTAGTTTAAAAATGTCTCGCCTTTTATGAAAAGGGAACGTTTTCATAAATTCATACTGACATTCTGGCAAGGTTCTCTCAAAGTTATGAATTAATAGATAGTTCTCTGGTCATTAATAATGTTTTCAAAACCTTAGCATAAAAACATTTCTCTCCTGAAGTGTTTTAGTTGAACGTTTGTGTATCATTTTTTTTAAAATGTTACTAATTGTTTCAGAACGTTCCAATAACTTTCAAATGTAACGTTTCCAAATGTGTCCCTGGAGCACAAAAACAGTCCATTTTTGGAAATTGAGATTTCTACATCATCTGGAAGCTGAATAAATAATATTTTCCATTGATGTATGGTTTGTTATGATCGGACAATATTTGAAAATCTGGAATCTGAGGGTGCTAAAAAAATCTAAATATTGAGAAAATCATCTTTAAAGTTGTTCAAATGAAGTTCTTAGCAATGCATATTACTAATCAAAAATTAATTTTTGATATATTTATGATAGGAAATTTACTAAATATCTTCATGGAACATGATCTTTACTGAATATCCTATACATTTTTGGCATAAAAGAAAAATCTATAATTTTGACCCATACAATGGCTATTGCTACAAATATAGCTGTGCTGCTTATGACTGCTTTTGTGCTCCAGGGACACATATTGTCCCATAAACTGGACTTTCTGAGAACATTCATAAATAACGTTGTTGTAGGAAGGGTTTGTTAGCCGAGAGGACTCATCAGCGGTGTTGCCGGTTCTTTAGGAGAGTTTAAATGAATCCGCGCCGAGTCGCAGACGAGGAGGAAATCAGGACGGCATGAGGGCTCCGGGCGCTTCACTCTCCGTGGGTCTCTGTCGGGAATGCTGATGGGAAACAGATTTTAATGGAAAAACAGCCGCTTTGGCTGAAGCCCAGAGGAGTAGCGTGGGGTCAGACTGGGTCACGACCGGGGTCAGGTCAGGAGTTTAGAGCGGGAAACGCTGGGGTGTCACAAACCGCCGCTAACTAGCTCCTGGTGAGATGTTGTGTTTAATGAACAGCTCTGGTTTTCAGAGGAGACCCATCGCACTCGCTCCCGCTCTTTCATGTCCAGCTTATCTCCACGTCTCTTATCAACGGAGTCACTCATATTTCTCAGAGTTACACTTTATTTAGAGATTCTGAAAAAACATGATAGTACTTTATAGTAAATACTAGTGATGTCAAACGATTAATCACATCCACAATAAAGTTTTTGTTTGCATAATATATATGTGTGTGTACTGTGTATATATAAATACACACACTGTAAAAAATAAAAGCTTGAGATAACGTCATATTTAAGGCAAACAGCTTCAGCAGATTTGTGAGTTTTCTCAACTTCTTGTTTTCAGTTTATACGACAAAAAGTTGTGACGTTGGTTTAAACTTTTACTTTTTCTCAAACTGTATTTTTTACAGTGCACACATGCATGCATATATTTCCGATTTTTTTTATATATATATACATTAAATATATTTTTGTATAATATAAATTAAATTAATATAAATATAGACATGTAAATACATCTAAAATATATACATGCATGTGTGTGTATTTATATATACATAATAAATATACACAAAACACATGTATTATGCAAACAAAAACTGTTATTATGGATGCGATTAATCGTTTGACAGCACTAATAAACACTAGAGAGTTTTTAACCATACTATAGTAAAGTACTTGAATTAATTTGTTGTGTTAATTCTATCGTTTCTGTGGTAATATAACAATTACAGCAATATAAACAAAATTACTTCACCCAATACTGTAAGTTTTCTACAACTATAGGATGTACTTTACTACAATACACTACAGTTTACTATAGTAATAGTACAGTATTTATACAGTTTATCAGTTCACTATACAGTATGCTGCTGCAGCATTCATTAATAATGTTGTAAATACTATAATTAAAACAGTAGAATACACTTTACTATAGTATGGTTCAAAAACACTAGTATTTACTGTAAATTACTATAGTATTTTTTGGAAACACTTTATTTAAAGGTGTCCTTGCTACATGTACGTACTATTATAATAACGCTTAATTATGCATAATTACATGCAAGTAACCATATAGTAAGTACATGTAGTTAATTAATATTACTCAGCATGTAAATGTATAATTACACTATAACACGGACACCTTAAAATAAATAATGTAACCTATTTAAAATTTCATGTGTGTAACCTATTTTTCATGTAACTTATATGCAACTATATGTAAACTAATATAATGACGTACAGTTAGTAGAATGATTAAAGTGGACTAACTAATGAAGTCTTGCCTTTCTGTGCTCTGATTATTATGATCTGTTGATTATTTCTTTAGTGGATGTTAATCAGACAAAAAGAGTCGAATTGTATTTTCTGAAAATAGATACAAATGTTCTAACAATGCATATGCTATAAAAGAGGCATAAAAGAATTTACATTATATAACCCCCCCCCCCCCCCCCCCCAGTTTTACAGCAATTCACATTTACATATTTAACGTTCTTTAAAAGATCAAATTTCTAAAAGATATATTTTTTTTAAAGGTTATAGAAATATTTCTTACAACATTCTATAACTTTTTCACCCAAAATATTATGTTATTTAAACGTTTATTTTTAGCACTGTAAAAAATGTCAAAATGTCCAGTTTCTTCTTGTGATTATAATGTTACAAAAATGTCTCTTACGCGGTTCTACTGACTTTTTCCACTCAAAATATAATGTTTAAACGTTTATTTTTAATATTCTAAAAATAAATGTTTATTTTTGTATTTATTTGAATGTTAAAATGTCCAGTTTCTAATTGAATTTAAAGGTTATGAAAAGTTCAAATGACCTCATAATGACCTTTAATGCGTATGTCAACATTATTAGATAAATCAATGAACACAACAGTGTTGATCCCAGAAGGTTTTCTCTTGATTTTTAATGATTTGATTTGATTTTTTCTTTGGTTTATTCGACTACTCAAAAGAAAGCATAACAAAATATAACTTAATTGATTTGTGTTTTGCTAGCTGAATTTCACATACATAAAATTCTGTGTCTGAAACACTTATTTATTCAAAGTTGATCGAGAGATGTACATGGAAACTATGCAAAGCTCTGCAGGATTATGAGTTGGGATGTTTTTGTGATGCAGAGCCTGGTTTCTAGATATTATAGACCTAGAAACAAGAAAGCGCAGCATTTTTTATAATGAACTTCTGTGTTTGTGGTAGCCTCTATAGTAGATGTATTTACTGTAGAGTTATCATGTGAATTGTAATATTTGAAGCAGATGTCTTAAATGGGTCGTTCATGCTAAAATTAATACGATCTTATCTTCAGATTTTCCATGTCCTACAGGTAAAGGACGGATATGCAATAAGCGTAATACATCAAATAAACACAAGAAGTGCTAGTAATACAACGTTTAAGACATTGTTCAGAATTCTGACTTTGTTTGCAGTATCGAGTTTGTATTTCACAAGTCAGATTTTTCTTCGAGTTTATATCTGGCGAATTAAAATTTTTCATAAAATAACCATTTTATGTCTTTCAATTTTGACTTTTTTTTCAGAATTGTGATATAAACTTAGAATTGTAATAAACAAATTGACGCAAGCTTTTAATTTCATATATCCCGTAGCAGAAATATGCTTCTACAAGATATGGCTCAAAATGTT
>CM049864.1:63862629-63925129 GCA_027474115.1 Schizopygopsis malacanthus | reverse complement strand
TTTAACTCTCTAACTCTAGCAATCTCTATTCTAATTCTATTCTTAAAAAAACTCGCCCCTTTTAGACTTGCACTCTATTCATTTACTAACACTAGCTTCTCTATTTTTGTTTTCTATCCATTTGTTTTCTTGTTTATTATACAATTAACAAAATGCAGAAAAGCCTCTAACACAAGCTTGCTCTATTCTTTTTCTATTGTATGTTTTCTTTTTATTTATTATATAATTAAAAAAACCTGCATTAAGCTAACTGAGACTTGTCACCGCACTTGTTTCTGATTACTTCCATTGTCCTCATTTATAAGATAAAACTCAATCTCACCATCTTCTCCATAAAATGCAAAGAATACATTTTAATTTATTATTGTTATCATCATTATTATTATTTAGTATAGCACTTTTGTATACCACAAATATTGTATCAAAGCAGCTAAAATAGTTTATTTATTAATTATTGTTATGTCTTTTTAATATATTTATTTTACAGCATTTTCATAATTATCTACATTAATAAAGATAATGAATATTATATTATTATTATTTATTGAATAATAATAATGGATAGGCTTAAAACACATCTCATCCATATTTATTTGACTCTCTAACTCTAGCAATCTCTATTCTAATTCTATTCTTAATAAAAACTCGCCCCGTTTAGACTTGCACTCTATTCTTTTACTAACACTAGCTTTTCTATTTTTGTATTCTATCCATTTGTTTTCTTGTTTATTATACAATTAACAAAAAGCAAAAAAGGCCTCTAACAACACTAGCTTCCTCTATTCTATCTGTTTTCATTTTATTTATTATATAATTAAAAAAAGAAAGAAACTTGCTACATGCACTGCATTAAGCTAACTGAGACTTGTCACAGCACTTGATTCTGATTTCTTCCATCTGCTAAATGATTCCCGAGCTATTGCCTTATGTTTCCAGATACGCTGTCGTCTGTGATTTTAATGGAGAATCAGATGGTCAGCTGTAGGTTTCTGCTGAAATGCTTCAGTCTAGGTGGTTATAGAGGTGTGTGTGAGTGAATGTGATGCATGAGATAGCCGGCTGCAGCTGTGAGATGAAAGCCAGCGATAGTGTTTCCCTGTGGGCATCGAGCCCAATCATGCCATTGGAGTTCCCTCTTGAAACGCTGCCAAAACATCAGTCCTGATGAACAACGTGCGCTCAACCAGCATAGTGTGCTCAGTGTGTGTCATGTGCATTTGTAGGGACATGCTGTTTTTTGTATTTTTGAGTGAGTGCTTGTTTGTGACCTTCTATAAGTCTTATCTGACTCTGATAACGCTAAGACTCATATGACCAAGTCATTTGTTATTGTTCAGTTGGTGTGATAGTAAATGTACGTGTGTTGACACGGTTTGAACCCAAATTACGAAACATTGTGAGGGTACATCATGTTGAAATATCTGTTCCAAAACTTAACAAGTTGATTTATGTAAATGCATTCCTCTCTGGCTCTTGTGCCTTGTTTTGTTCCTTTAAGGCCAAATAAAACCAGGCGAATGTTATATGAACAAAGCCTTCAGAAAAGCATATAGACAGGAATACAACTCTTAGGTTTTGGTGCATGTAAAAGTGTAAACTTTTAAAGATATGTATTGGAGTTAAAATCTACATGGACAAAGTGCTTTAAAATAAGTGTATTTTGGATGTTTTCTTTCCACTAGTCCGACGCATAACATGTTATAATTGCCCACAATCTTAACATTGACAAATGCATTAAAAACAATGTTTTTTACATTGATACAACCAAGTGTACTGTCATAACTGATTCATCAGCAGATGTACGTGTGTTGACAGTTTAAACACAAATTACGAAATGTTTTGAGGGTACATCATGTTGAAAGATCTGTTCCAAGACTTAGCAGGTTGCTTGTTGATTTATGTAAATGCATTCCTCTCTGGCTTCATGATGAGAAATGTGTTTTTGAAGTATTTCAGTTCATTTTACCCCTGCATTTGCTCTTTTCCATCATGCTCAATTGATCTGTTTTGTACATTTAAGGGCCAGATTTTCTAAACCGGGCAAATTTAGAGCGTATTTTCATAAAAGTGCCGATGGGAGGGGAAAATTCAGCGTGTGATTTACTCACAATGTGCACATTAAAGAACACAAACAGATCATTTCCATGCAATGCAGTCTACCAAGAGCTGTGCTTATTTGGGGCGTTAAATAATGCCATAAATGCCAGTAATTTGACGAGCGCAAACGTTAGCTAATCACATTGCGTGATTAATTTGAATACTGTCCTCCCATAAATTTAGCATCTGAAAGGGAAACTCCTACAAATGCATATTCGATAAGGTCAGACATAACTTTGTCCATGCCTTTTCAGTGCTAATTCTTCACTACGCGTCTTTAGTAAATCCTGACAGTACTATTTTAACGCCAAAAGATGTTGTGCGCTGGCGCAAGCTGTTAGTAAACCTGGTCGTTACTGTGCAAATGGTCCCTAAAATTATAAAAGTGTTAGAGGATCACTATTATAATTAAAATTGTTGTTCAGTTTGTTATATAGTTAATGTGTTTACGTTTTTAAATGTTGTAAGGCGACATCGAATTGATAGATCTCTTCCAAAACTTAGCAAGTTGCTTGTTTGTTCATGTAAATGCATTCCTCTTTGGCGTTGTGCCCCATTTCTTTCCATGATAAACTTTTTAATTAACAGTATTTAGGTTGCTTTTGCTCTTCTGTGTCATGCTGCACCTAGCTATTTTGCACTTGTCCTGTATGAATGGCGCTTAAAATTATAAAAGTTTGAGAAGAATGTTAGGATACGAAGTTAATTTTTGTTTAGTGCATTTAATAATAGATGTTCATTAATTGACAGTTTAACCACAATTTGCCAAGTTGAGAAATCTGCTCCAAAACTTAGAAAGTCACTTGTTATTTCATGTAAATGCATTCTTTTTGTGCTCCGTTTCATGAGAAACCGTATTAACTGTACTTTTAGTCATTTTTTTTGTTACTGGTCCTTTATAAATGGCCCCTAAAATTAAAAAGTATCCGAAGAACGCTATATAATAATGCTTAGATATACAACTAAGTGATTTGTTATTATTTAATAGTAAATGCACACATTGACGTAGTTTTAGCATGACTTATAAAACATTTTAAAGGTACATCGAGTTGATAAATCTGTTCCAAAACTTAGGAAATGGCTTGTTGATTCATGCAAATGCAGTTACATTTTGGCATTTGTGCCACATTTTATTCCATGAGAAACTTTAAGATTTTTGTTAACGGTATTTAACGGCATCTTGAGACCACTATTTTGCTCTTTTCCGTCATGCTTCATCTAACCGTTTTGTAGGTTTACTGTGCAAATGGACCCTAAAATGATAAGTGGTAGTAGAACGCTCTGATAACGTTAGGATACGGCTAAGTAAATTGTTATTGTTGTTCAGTTTGTTTAATAGCACATGTATGTGTAACGAGTCGACTGGAAGTGAGCATAGCGAAGAACCCGTGTGCAGCTTTATTCACAAAGTGATCCAAACATACCAGCCTGGTCTCATGTTTATAGGTTGGTATTAATACGTAACATTTACAAGCACAAAAAGTACATTTTTATTGATGCAAAAATTTACAATTTAGACGTATTTCAATGTTTAAAACATACAAATCGCTATGTATTTTTAGCTTAAAATTTACAAATATTTACGTATCTTTTATATCATTAAGATATTCGTATCAATGCATTTTTATAATTTTATCAATAAGCGATTTAGATGTTTAGGCCCCTTAACCTACCCCCAAACCTAAACCTACCCATTTTACAGCTAATTAGCATTTTTATAATTGTGTTAATAAGCTATTTAGATTTAAGACCCCTAAACCTACCCATTTTATAGCAAATATACATCTAAACCTAAACATAGCTATTTCTGTACAGTATAAGAAAAACATGACAGACCGATAAATGCAATTACAATCATTTATTTACTGCAAAAATGTCAAAAGCAGTACCAAAAGTAATCTCGCGCAGTAAGTCTTGCGCGTGCTTGCATCATTTAAACACACGGCATGTCGCAATCTGTGACGAATGCAGGAGAAAGCCAATGAGCGTTCGATTATTTTGCCATGAAACATGTCGTTTGAAGCGGCAACATTTGAATTCGTAACGAGGGAGCGTGTCAGTTAGCGCGGGCTTTGCCGTTTACGGTCGCTGGATAACTTGCTGCTCGGGATGGAGATGAAGGTCTCCGAATGAAGGCTTGGATTTGTGTCTGTTCCTCGCAGTCGTATGGATTCTGAAGATCTGTATTACAGCGCACAAATAAAATAGTTTCATGTCGTAATTATGTTGCGGTTTTGGTGTTTTTTATAGTTCTATTGTCAGTCACTGCATGTCGGAGAAAATGCTTTTTATGGCCCATGGCAAACATGACAAGTAAAGGATTTCTAATGTTATTTATTTTAAGGTTTAAAGTCTTGTTTAACATTATGTAGGTCTTTTATTGGAAATACCTGGCCGCAGAATTCACACAACAAAACGAAATGTTATCATTTCATATCAAGTAAACAATTTAATGATGTAATTGATATGAAAACTAAAAACAACTCATAATAAAATTAATCCTGCAATTTCAATATTCATAAGGATTCATTTTTAGATGTCGTCGATACGTCAGTTTTGTACGTTTTAAATGCTGAAAATGTCAATATTGTACGTTTTAGTGCCTGTAAAAATATAAGTAGATGTACGTTTTATAGAACCACACTTTAGGTAAAAAACATACAAATTATTATGAGATCACGTTGAACATGCAAACTAAGACTTGAACAGGCGTGTCGCTTGAACGGTGACTGGGACAGGCGTGTCTTGAACAGGCGTGTCATTGGAACAGACATTGCTTTAACAGGCGTGTCATTTGAACAGACATTGCTTGAACAGGCGTGTCGCTTGAACAGTGTCTGGAACAGGCGTGTTGTTTGAACAGTGTCTGGGACAGGCGTGTCGCTTGAACAGTGTCTGGAACAGGCGTGTTGCTTGAACAGTGTCTGGAACAGGCGTGTCTTGAACAGTGTCTTGAACAGGCGTGTCGCTTGAACAGTGTCTGGAACAGGCGTGTCGCTTGAACAGTGTCTGGAACAGGCGTGTCGCTTGAACAGTGTCTGGAACAGGCGTGTCGCTTGAACAGTGTCTGGAACAGGCGTGTCGCTTGAACAGTGTCTGGAACAGGCGTGTCTTGAACAGGCGTGTCGCTTGAACAGTGTCTGGAACAGGCGTGTCGCTTGAACAGTGTCTGGAACAGGCGTGTCTTGAACAGGCGTGTCGCTTGAACAGTGTCTGGAACAGGCGTGTCGCTTGAACAGTCAACAGGCGTGTCGCTTGAACAGTGTCTGGAACAGGCGTGACTTGAACAGTGACAAACAGACAGGCGTTTGAACAGTGTCTGGACACATTGAACAGTGTCTGCAGGCGTGAAACAGTGTCTGGACAGGCGTGAAACAGTGTCTTGTCGCTTGAACAGTGTCTGTGTCGCTTGAACAGTGTCTGGGACAGGCGTGTCGCTTGAACAGGCGTGTCGCTTGAACAGTGTCTGGGACAGGCGTGTCGCTTGAACAGTGTCTGGGACAGGCGTGTCGCTTGAACAGTGTCTTGAACAGGCGTGTCTTGAACAGAACAGACAGAACAGGCGTGTCGCTTGAACAGTGTCTGGAACAGGCGTGTCGCTTGAACAGATAACAGTGAACAGGCGTGTCGCTTGAACAGTGTCTGGAACAGGCGTGTCGCTTGAACAGTGTGTGTCGCTTGAACAGTGTCTGGAACATGTCGCTTGAACAGTTAACAGTGTCGCTTGAACAGTGTCTGGAACAGAACAGTCGGAACAGTGTCCAACAAACAGGCGTGTCGCTTGAACAGTGACTTGAACAGGCGTGTCTTGAACAGGCGTGTCGCTTGAACAGTGTCTGGAACAGGCGTGTCGCTTGAACAGTTTTTGAACAGGTGTCCCATTTTGTGTTCCATGAACAGGTGTCGCTTGAACAGTGTCTGGAAGGCAACAGTGTAACAGTGTCGCTTGAACAGTGTCTGGAACAGGCGTGTAACCGTAACAGTGTCAACAGCGTGTCGCTTGAACAGTGTCTTGTCGCTTGAACAGTGTCTGGGACAGGCGTGTCGCTTGAACAGTGTCTGGGACAGGCGTGTCGCTTGAACAGTGTCTGGAACAGGCGTGTCGCTTGAACAGTGTCTTGAACAGGCGTGTCTTGAACAGGCGTGACTGGAACATGCGTGTCATTTGAACAGACATGCTTGAACAGGTGTGTCGTTTGAACAGGCGTGACTGGAACATGCGTGTCATTTGAACAAACATTGCTTGAACAGATGTGTGTCATTTGAACAGGCGTGTCTGGGACAGGCGTGTCGTTTGACAGGTGACAACATCAATGCACGACAAGCAAGAAAGGCAACAACATGGCTACTTATAGCTAACAATCAGGGTCACATGACATGAACAAACCAATGGGAAAGCAAAACACATGACTGGGACAACCAATCAGAACATAACACAATGAACGAGAACCAATAACAGGAATATATGAGGGAAAGGGAAACATGAAACAAACAGGAACCGAGACTAAACTTCAAAATAAGATATGAAACGGACCTTGCAGTATGTGTTTGAACACAAATCATTACACTGTGTTAATAGATCGGTTCCAAAACTTAGCAAATGTAAATACATTTCCGCTTTGATTTTTGGGTCCCATTTTTGTTCCATGAACAACTTTTTTCTTAACAGTTCCTCTTAGCTAACCGTAGTTCAACAGCATCTTGAAACCCCATTGTGTGAACGTTGTTATTGGTTTTGACTTTGTTGGATGCAATCAATCATTTAGTCAGCGATACACATGTTGAATAACAGCCGTGCACTACATCGGGTTAATCGGAAAGCGAGGATCGTCGTTTACTGTGAGGCAGGAGTTACCGGAATGCGGGTCAAGTAATTACGCCAACTGCTTTTTAAGAGAAAAGGCCACGCTGTCCCTCAGGTGGCCCGAGTTAAACCGAAGGGAAAGAATTATGTTTGTCTATGCAAAGCAAAGTCCAGAAGTGCTTTCAGGAGTCAATCTAGGACAACCAGCGGCTCCGGGGTTCATCGTCAACATGCACAGACCCTTAAACTCATTCAACACAAGCCGATAACATCAATCATTCTCTTGAAATCATTAAACTGCCACGTTTTGAACCTCTGGGAATGTGCAATATTTTCTAGCTGTGCTTCTTCAGGCGAAGGCATGACCATCATCGAACGGTCACCTCATGGCACCTTTCTTACATGGAGAAAAACCCATTTGATGGAAGGACGACAGTGTTTTATCATAACGTATCTTGTCATGAACAGGTGCAGATAATAGTGTTAAGTAGGGCCCTTTGAAATCGCTTTTATTTTCCAAAATCCGTTTTTTCTGTTTTAATTTTTCTGGACTCCTTTTTTTTTATGGTTTTAAATTGTATTAATCAAAGCTTGGCTAATTTATTAAAATTAGTGCTTTCAAATGATTAATCGCATCAGAAATAAAAGTTTTTGTGTACATAATATATATGTGTGCTGTGTATATTTATTGTGTATATATAAATACACACACGTGCATGTATATATTTAATATATATGTAAATATTTTCAAAATATATACTGTATGTGTTTGTTTTTACATATATATAATAAATACACACAGTACACATACATATGCAAACAAAATTTTATTTTTGATGCGATTAATCGTTTGACAGCACTAATTAAAATCATGAAACTTATCTAAATTCACATTAATTTATTAAAAGTTTTTTTTTTTTTCTCGACATGTTTTATTGTTACCAAATTCTGTGTTTTAACATGTCTTATTAATTCAATGCATTAAAACAGCTTCATTTATTCAAATTGATTCTTAAAATAGCCTTATTATTTTTCTTTAGAAATGATTTGTTGTGCATTTTACATTTTTCAGATTTTCAGAAAAATTTAACGTTTTTTTTTTTTTTGGACAAACAACGGGGATTTAGTGATAAACTTAAAATATGGAAGACATGTTTTGTGATTTGGTTACACTATGTTAAGGTGTCCTTGTTACAGTGTAATTACATTCAAGTAGTGAGTAATATTAATACAGTTTCAAATCTGTGTTTGGATCCTGATTTGTGTTGTTTTCTAGCATTAAGCATGATACAATTATACAATTAAATAAATTAAATTCCAAAATTAGCCAGAATGAGTCACATAGTTGCAGATTTTGCTTTGAAAACTAGCTTTATATTTTTTTTAGCTTTATATTTAGATATGTTATGCCTTCAGTGTGTTGGTATTTAAGTGTTTTAGTGTGTTATTTTTATTTTGCAGTTTTTATTGTGTTATTCTATGGTTGCTAGTTTAGCGTGTTTCTATGTGTTTTGAGTTGTTACTATTTAAGGTTTCATTTATGCAGTGTTGGTTAGTGTTTCAGTGTGTTATGCAGTTGCTATGGTAGTTTAGTGTATTGTTGTATAGTTGCTATGGTGTTTCTGTGTAGTTGCTATGGTGTTTATTTAAGTGTTTTAGTGTGTTGTTATGCTTTCTATGTTTTTGTCTTGTTGTGTAGTTTGGTGTTTCTGTGTTTTTACTTTGTAGTTGCAGTTGTGTTTTAGCTGTTTCTATGGTATTTAAGTGTTTTAGTGTGTTGTTATGCAGTTTCTATGGTAGTTTAGTGTCTTGTTGTGTAGTTGCTATGGTGTTTCTGTGTTTTTAGTTTGCTACTTTGTAGTTGCTATGGTATTTAAGTGTTTTAGTGTTTCTATGTAGTTTCTATGGTAGTTAGTGTGTTTAGTGTTTTAGTGTGTTGCTATGGTAGTTTAGTGTCTTGTTGTGTCTTGTTGTGTAGTTGCTATGGTAGTTAAGTTTTTAGTGTGTTGCTAGGCATTTAAGTTTTTAGTGTGTTTCTATGGTAGTTTATTGTCTTGGTAGTTTAGTGTCTGTGTAGTTGCTATGGTAGTTAAGTGTTTTAGTGTGTTGCTATGGTAGTTTAGTGTGTTGCTTGGTATTTAAGTGTTTTAGTGTGTTTCTGTGTTAAGTGTTTTAGTGTGTTGCAGTTTTAAGTGTTTTAGTGTGTTGTTATGCTATGGTATTTAGTGTCTTGCTGTGTAGTGTGTTTTCTAGTGTGTTTCTATGGTAGTTAAGTGTTTAGTTTAGTGTCTTGCTGTGTAGTGTGTTTCTATGTTTTTAGTTTGCTAGTTGCTAAGTGTTTTAGTGTGTTTATGGTAGTTTAGTGTCTTGCTGTGTATGGTAGTTAGTGTGTTGTTAGTGTTTAGTTTAGTGTCTTGCTGTGTAGTTGCTATGGTGTTTCTATGTTTTTAGTTTGCTACTTTGCAGTTGCTATGGTATTTAAGTGTTTTAGTGTGTTGCTATGGTAGTTTAGTGTCTTGCTGTGTAGTTGCTATGGTAGTTAAGTGTTTTAGTGTGTTGCTATGGTAGTTTAGTGTCTTGCTGTGTAGTTGCTATGGTAGTTAAGTGTTTTAGTGTGTTGCTATGGTAGTTTAGTGTCTTGTTGTGTAGTTGCTATGGTGTTTCTGTGTTTTTAGTTTGCTACTTTGCAGTTGCTATGGTATTTAAGTGTTTTAGTGTGTTTCTATGGTAGTTAAGTGTTTTAGTGTGTTTCTATGGTAGTTAAGTGTTTTAGTGTGTTGCTATGGTAGTTAAGTGTTTTAGTGTGTTGCTATGGTAGTTTAGTGTCTTGCTGTGTAGTTGCTATGGTAGTTTAGTGTCTTGCTGTGTAGTTGCTATGGTGTTTCTGTGTTTTTAGTTTGCTACTTTGCAGTTGCTATGGTAGTTAAGTGTTTTAGTGTGTTTCTATGTAGTTGCTATGGTATTTGTTTTAGTGTGTTGCAGTGTTTTAGTGTGTTGCTATGGTATTTAAATGTTTTAGTGTGTTTATATGGTAGTTAAATGTTTTAGTGTGTTTCTATGGTAGTTAAGTGTTTTAGTGTGTTGCTATGGTATTTAAGTGTTTTAGTGTGTTTCTATGGTAGTTAAGGGTTTTAGTGTGTTGCTATGGTAGTTTAGTGTCTTGCTGTGTAGTTGCTATGGTAGTTAAGTGTTTTAGTGTGTTGCTTTTAGTGTGTTGCTATGGTATTTAAGGTGTTTTTCTATGATGTGTTGTGTGTTGCGGTGTGGTTGCTAGGGTATTGTGGGTGGTTTTGGTAGTTAAGTGTTTTAGTGTGTTGCTATGGTATTTAAGTGTTTTAGTGTGTTTCTTTGGTAGTTAAGTGTTTTAGTGTGTTGCTGGATGTGTTTTAGTGTTTGTTTAAGTGTTTTAGTGTGTTGCATGGTAATGTTTTAGTGTGTTTCTTTGGTAGTTAAGTGTTTTAGTGTGCGATACTATGTTATTTCAGTGTTTTAGTGCATTTCTATCTAGTTGCTATGGTGTTTTAGTGTGTTACCATGGTGTTTGAATGCTTTTAGTGTGTTGCTATGGTGTTTTTGATGTGTTGCGGTGTGGTTGCTAGGGTATTGTGGGTGGTTTTCCCTGGATGAGTGTTTGTTCAAATCACGATAACACTAACCGTGATGAGCATTATTAACAGTGATGCTTTTACTGCACACATTAAATGTCAAAATGGCTACTTTCAGTGACTTTAGATAAGCGTGTTTGCTAGCGTCATCATTGCCAAGTAAGTAGTCTAACTCGCATCTCTTCCTGCGACGGCTCTGAACTCCTGCGGCGCCAGAGTGCAATCTAGGACACAGCCTCAGAAGTATTTTACTCTCCCGTCAGGGATTTTTTTCTCTTTTGTGCAGTTGCTTTTTCTTTCTTATGCTGTGTTCTGGCAGAGCATCCTCCCGCGCGCTGATCTGATCCGTTCTCAACAGGGTTTCTCCTCCACCGGTGGCGGTGAAGCTGTCCTCACTCAAGGTTGATTACGTAATATCAAAGAGCTGACGCTAAGAACCAAGCAGCGTTTTTATTTTGACACAGAGCGACCTAGATTCACCCCGTGCCGCAGAACGAGGTTGAGTGCCACTGCAGCGGAGTGCAAAGCGGGTTATGTAAGGTCAGACAGTCATCTATTCAGAGGGGTGTAACTGCTTTAAAGGAAAGACCCCGGGCCAGAATCCACCACAGTATTTATAGGACGATTTACAGCATTTGAAAGCCTTCAGGGCTGATGTACGCTGGAACTGTGCAACAAATAATGCAGCAAAAACTCATCTTGCTGTGCCTTCGCAGTCTAAGTTCTTTCTAACAAGAAAACCGGCTTATAATCTTCCTTTAAAGTGTTTTCCATCTATGTTTTCCGGCTGTCAGTCACGTTTTACTCGACATTTACATTTATATATTTAGCAGACGCTTTTATCCAAAGTGACTTATTCAGGTTATACATATATCATCAGTACATGTGTTTCCTGGGAATTGAACCCACAACCTTTTGCGCTGCTAACGCAATGCTCTACCACTGAGCCACACATTTACTTCGTTACTTTAACCAGCTTATAGTTACGAATGAACTATAAGCGACCGAATTACAGGAGAAATCGAGGACCTTAGAAATCTCTTTCCCGGAATTTGAAAAGCTGTCAATGCTACGAATCCGAGATCATGTAGATTTAATTCAGATAAGCTTAATTGCCTGCTAAAGAGATTGATTTGAAAGAATAGATGGGTAATTAGTGGTGCAAATTCATACTTAACCTTAAACTTTGGCTTGCAACTTATAGCATGTGTGCTTTAGATGAGCGGGTTAGTAAATGGTGTTTTATATTTAAGCAGTGCTTTAAAAGGCACCTCAGAAGCGGCGTAGGAATGCGTTGGCAATCACACACAGACAAACCACGATTTCTTCAGAGAGTTGTGTTGAAGTACTTGTGCAAATGGATGTTTAAAACCGCGCATGGGAAAGCAATGAAACCTCTTCACATTAGTTCCTCGAAGAGCTGACGGATGCAAGTCACTGACCGCTGAAGTTTGAGGACCGTCCAGAAAGACGGAGCAAAGTTTGTATTGGGATGCAATTTAATTAATGCATAAGAATATGCCGCTGTGTGTTTCAGTGAAGCGCGGCACTGTGTTTATTTGCACGCGAGCAGCTCATGATCAGACGAATGAAACATAATGAGAGGAACTTATGCACAAAAGACAAGCTTTAAACAATACACTTGATGATTTATTCATTTTTTAATATTAAAACAAGACCTCTTATATTGTAAAATAATGTAAAACTTGATTATTTTTTTACCTTTTGCCATGAAATAATATTAGTACTCTTTAATCGCATCCAAAATAAAGGTTTGTTTACATAATATATGTGTGTGCTGTGTATATTTATGTATATAAAGACGCACACATACAGCATATATTTGGAAAATATTTACATGTGTTTGCATGTATATATTTATATTCATATAAATTATATCATACATAAATGTATTTAATATATAAACATAACATATTTTTCTTAAATATATATAGAAATAATAAATATACAAAGCACACACATATATTATGTAAACGAAAACTTTTATTTTGGATGCGATTAATCATTCGACAGCACTAATATTTATATAATAGTAATAATCAATAAACTAAATGATACATTTTATTTTATACAATTATTTATAATTATTGCAGCTCCACAAACAAGCACAGCAAACCTGTATTTTTTTAATCCCAGTTTTGCTTATATTGTAATCTTACAATTTTTCCTCAAACTTGATTTATTTAATTTTTGCTATGAAATATTAATAGCACTTTTTAATAATAATAACAATAATAGTACAATTCCAATAGTAATATTTCTTATTTTGTTTTTAGTATTTTTATTTAATAGTAATAATCAATAAAAAACGTAATTATAAATCTTAATTAATAAAAATGTTAATTATTTCCGCCCCACTAACAAGCACAGCAAACCTGTATTTATTTATTTTAATCACAATTTTGCTTATATTGTAATCATTATGATGTTATCATTGCTTTCAACTTCGTCAATAGTAATAATTTGAGCCATTAGAATATTAAAATGTAATTGATAAAGTATAATTATTATTACTATTTTATAGCGCTATTGATACATAATCACAAAGTTCTGGCCCACAAAAAAGCACATATTCTTTCTTATATTGCAATCCTTATGATCACAACGTATTATTGCTTTTGCTTAAATACATGATGTTTTCTAATCTAAGATTTTTTTTAAATCTTGTATAATTGTGTAAAGCTGTTTTGAAACAATATGCATCATAAATTGAAACAAAAACACAAAATCATGCAGTTCTGCACAGTTCGTATAAAACCCATCCGCTCACTTTCTAACAGCATTTCTTGATGAAACACAATTCTTACGCAAAGACAACTCCACGTTAAAGCATGTTCAATGTGTCAGATTATGACCGGTTATGAAGTAGCCGCAAAATGAACCTTGTTCGGTTTTATTGTGCTTCTCAAGTCATCCTCAAGTAGGTCAAAGGTAACCCCGTTGTAAAAATGTGTACGCGAAGGGAAATACTGCACAGTAAATTGCGCTGTAAAACTCTTGTTGTGGAAAATATCCCGACAGATCTTGGAAAAGCCCCAAATGAATAGAAGTATGCCGTTTTGGCCTCCACGCATGCATTTGGCACACATGCCCTCGCAGACTTTCCAGGGCACACTTTGTTGTGAAAGTATGTATTGTTTTGTACTTCGTGTCATCCGTTGAAATTTATGAGACCTATATTTCCCAATGCTTTCACAAGAGCAGACCCAGTGTGGCTGGATCCCAACATCACGGCGGGACCCTTAATTGCATCTTTCTTTTTGACTGGTTTCCCAGAGCTTCCCAGCTATTTTACGACTTTGCTCCCTCTTTCTAGGGATGGAGCACATGTTTTGCCAGCTCTGTGACGCAGATGCTCTTTGCTGGTAGTAATATTTTATTGCTTAGTGGAGCATCAGAGGAATGCATCTTGGAAGTGCTTTGCATATTTTATATTCAGAAACAAACAATGCTACTATCCGCTTTGATAGCACTTGTGTATTCTGATTCAGCTTTATGAAATAACACTCATGCTGGGTGATGTTCAAGTGAGATGGATGATGATGATGGCAATTTCTGGGAACGGCATGCAATTTTTGCTGGAGATGGGGGGGGTAATTTAACCCAGAGTAGTGCGTGTTAAGTGATTAATTTCTGAAGGGCCGTTCACACAGGATTGGTTTAAAAAAAAAAAAATTTTGGTCTGTGTGCATGTGCCACATGCTGATGTGTATTTAATTTAACATGTTTCAAAGATGTCACGTTAAAATAGTTTTGATGTAGTTCCTCGGCTAACAGAAAATGTTCTCGGAACGTTGAGGCAAGGTTCTTAACAAACGTTCTTCCAGTAACATTAACAGAACGTTATAATGTTCGCAAAACCATTATTTACACATCATTCATAAACTTATTTTGTTTCTGAAGCGTAGTTGGATGTTTGTCTAACATTTTCTAAATGTTTCAGGACATTCAAATGCAAAATTTCCATATAATTGCAAAATGAATGTTCAGTAAACTAATAATATTTTTAAATAACTTAATGGTAGCGTTAGTAAAAGATTCTCAGAGCTTATTTTTAGAAGCTAAGTTGTTGGTTTTAAAACCATGTCAGATTAATGAATACATCTGCAACATTTTAGTAGTGTGCGTTATAAATTAGCATGTAGTTTTTTCGGAGACGGGAGTGTATTTAATGGGAGTGTAATTAAACCAACGTGTTGAGCGATTAATTGCTGTTAACATGATTTGTGTTAATGTGCTATTTTTAAATTGTTGGTTTATGTGCACACGTGCCACATGCTAAAGGGTAGCTATTTGCAGCTTTGTTTTTCACATTTTAAAGATGCTACGTTAAAATAAGTTTAGGTTTTGATGCACAACTCATTCCCGACTAACACAAAGTTCTGACCAGGTTCTCTTGAAGTTATGAACAAATGTAACATTAATGGAGCATTCATTTATCTGGTCTTTAATAATATTCTCAAAATATTGGCATGAAAACATTATTTATGGAACATTTTTCCCGAAACTGTTTAGTTGACGATATTCTAGTTTTTATAAATGTTACTTTCAGTGAACATTAAAATGTAAAGTTCCTGTAATGTTTGCAACATGTTCTCTTAGCATTCACACAACCAGGAAAAATGAAACGCTTTTAAGAACATTCAGAGAACATTGAGGAATATTTATTTGTATAACTTAAGTCTGTTTTGCATACGTTCCCATTGAGATGTTGTTAGCTGAGTTTAATCGATGCCTGTTTTAAAACAATGGACTAATCAGATTATTTAACGAATTTGCAACATTAATGCAGTAGCTAATAAAGTTTTAAGTTTATTAATAGAATTTAACCTGAAGTAATGCGTGTCGGGTGATTCATTTCTGAAGAGCTGTTCACACAAGATTTGTGTTGTTTCTGTGCAATCTTTTTATTGTTGGTTTATACACGTGTGCCATTTAGTTTTTTGTGCTGAAAATGAGTGCTACATTTTAAGGAAGCTTAGTTTAAAAGTAGTCTAGGTTTTGATGTACAATGCATTCCCAGAACTTTGGTTCCCGTTCAGTCAGTTACTCCGTGTCACCGCCGAATTGGGATCTCGCTTAGAGAAACCAATCCACTTCGAGTGTAACTAAACGAGCCAATGCACATTGGCATGCGATTATTGCATCCAGCTGCCGCTGATCGCACGTCCTGATTTTGCTGAGTTAGATGTGATCCTGGGTCAACATATATTGGAGTTGACCCTCTCCCTCCCCTGGAAGGGCAGGTGGAGAATATTTTTATCCAAAAATGTAATCTTACATGACCATTTTTTGTGTCTGGGTCTACAAGAGGGCCTAAAGAGTCCGGACGGGCCAACACTAACCTTACCCATGAGTAATCCCCCTAAAATCGCCAGAGGAAATTATAGATGAAGGACACTGATGTACAAGCAACAAATACTGGTTATAAGCCTAAACTTCACAAAAATAATAAACTTGTTCTTCAAATCTGATTGGTTAATGGTAATGTTGTTCCAAAGATGTTGACCCAGGAACATGTCTCACTTGGGAAAATCAGGTTCTGCGCCGCTGATCACAGCGTGAGTATAAGTAGACAGCAGGTGCAGTGCATATTCAGCTTTTCGCCTCGGAGCCGAGCAGTTTCATCGTTCTGCTGACGAGTGAATGACGAGTGACGAGTTGAGCACGCTCTTCGGGAGACTCTCGTGCTGGCTGATGTGGAGCTACAGCGGTGCTGGTTCTTTGAGTGGCAGCGAACGTGCTCAGTGCTGGTTGAACCGTTTGAATACTTCAGCGGTGCTGGTTCCAACGGAAACCATTCAGCGGTCTGGTTCTTCTTCAGGAGCATGCTGGAAGCTTCAGCGGTGGTCACGCTGGTCATATAAGACCACTTCAGCGGTGGTTCTTCAGCGGTGGTGCTGGTTCTGAATCAGCCAAGGTGGTGCGTGGTTCTTCAGCGGTACTGGTTCAAAGTCACACCGCGGTGCTGCAGTTCCAACCTTCAGCGGTGGTCAGACTGGTTCTTCTTCAGCGGTGCTGGTTCTTCTTCAGGTGCTGGTTCTTCAGCGGTGGTGGTGGTTCTTCAGCGGTGCTGGTTCTTCTTCAGCGGTGCTGGTTCTTCTTCAGCGGTGCTGGTTCTTCTTCAGCGGTGCTGGTTCTTCAGCGGTGCTGGTGGTTCTTCAGCGGTGCTGGTGGTTCTTCAGCGGTGCTGGTTCTTCAGCGGTGCTGGTTCTTCAGCGGTGCTGGTTCTTTAGCGGTGGTGCTGGTTCTTCAGCGGTGCTGGTTCTTTAGCGGTGGTGCTGGTTCTTCAGCGGTGGTGGTGGTTCTTCAGCGGTGGTGGTGGTTCTTCAGCGGTGCTGGTTCTTCAGCGGTGGTGCTGGTTCTTCAGCGGTGGTGGTGGTTCTTCAGCGGTGGTGCTGGTTCTTCAGCCATTGGTGGTTCTTCAGCGGTGCTTGTTCTTCGTGCAGCGGACAAGGTGCTGGTTCTTGAGCTGGTGCTCCCTGTTCTTTAGCGGTGGAGACTCCATGGTTCTTCAGCGGTGCCAGTGGTTTGAGAGACTTCAGCGGTGCTGGTTCTTCAGCCGGTGGAACACTGGTGGTGGTTCTTCAGCGGTGGTGCTGGCACACAGCTTCTTCTACAGGGTGGTGCTTCTTTAGCGGTGGCTCAGAAGTATGCGTTGGTTGTTCCCCAGTTAGCGGTGCTGGGGAATTCTAACTCAGGTGCGGTTCTTCAGCACCTTATGGTGGTGGTTCTTCAGCGGTGCTGGAAAGTCCCCTGGGCGGTGACCAAACAGAAATGGCTTCAGTTGGACGCCGTGCTGCTCTTGAATGTCTTCAGCGGTTCAACACCAACTGGCACGTTCTTCAGCGGTGGTGCAAACTGAATCGCATAGTCTAGTCAGCGGTGGTCCACAGGTGGTTCTTCAGCGGTGGTGCTGGTAGCGTCACCAGGCACCCATTCTACAGAGGTGGTGGATTCGTGATCCAGAAGAAGTGAGTGTAAGATTTTTAAATGAATCTTTGCAAATTGCCTTTCCTAATAATGTTCTAATTAGCAAGTTTCACGGTGAATGCGGCAATCTCTCAGTTTGAAGTTTACAATCTCTCAGAGAGTGGCTGGGAAGAGAGAGGGGCGGGGTCAGCAGAGCTCATTTGCATTTAAAGTGACATGCAATAATACAGCGTACGGGTAAAACCAGTATTTTTTTACACTACCATTGATCAATCTTAACCAAGCTATGTTACAGATTTTTCATTAAGACCCTAAAGAATCAAGACCAACTCATGGAAAATGGGCATCTGATGACCCCTTTAACATTCATATAAACATATATTTAAAATATTTAAAAACGATTTTTGAAGCCTTTGGAAAACATTCAGAGAGCATTCAGAAATAACATTTTTAAAACTTAATTTTTTAAACATTCTCAGAGCGTATTGTTTGTTAGCGGAGTTAAATCACAATTGATTTATTAAAGCATTTGCTAAATTTTTGCACATTTTTTTTTTTTATGCATGCATCCCTCTGGCCTGAAACACACTTGAATGCAAACACGCACACACAAGTTTGTCAATGCATTGCAGACTCATGTACATTCTGTGGCACACTGGTGCATTTTAGACCAGAATAACATGAAAACCAAGCATGAAAGAGTTTCTCGCACCGCTGTAGAGCATGTTCTGGGCCTTAAAGTTGCACGTGTGTCTGCAAAACAAACACGGCTCATTCTCACACCCAAACATTATACGCATTTTATTAGCGAGGCATAATCAGCCGACAAAGCATTTCAACACGTTATCAAGACTGACGTACATCAGAGCGCTTAAATATTACCATGTGTGCCGTCTCGCGGCTTTGTTTGTGTTGCCTTACAAACAATTGTATTCTGTTGGTGTGCGTTCTTGATTTATTGACGCTGGTGTCATTAATTTGCGGGATAGAAATCCAGGACCTCACCAGACGCTTCGGATGAAATCTTGTTAACTTTTTTCCCTCTTTTACTTTGAAAACAGTTCTCCAGAAACAGAGAAGCGAGGACATGTTGTTGATGAATCGCAGATCTGGGTGACGTGTTTCAAATTCACACGTCAAAGCATCAACATTAGCCATTTTCACAATGTGTTTTTATAATGTTCTCCCGACGGATTTACGATGGCCTCGAGGATAGCAGCGTTTTATCAGGTTCGGGCTCATATTAGGGAGCTCGACTTCTATTACTGCCACTTTTAAGCCTCTTAAATTTAGTTTTTTAACCCTAGATTGTGTAGATGAAGCTGTCAAGTACAAGAACTAGTCTCCGTTGAGGATTGAGCACTTCTGAGAAACCGCAGACCAAACGCTTGCATCTAAAAACGTCAAGTTTGTGTCTTATTCCTGCAGTAAATATGAGCTGAAATAATGATAGTAATAAATATCCCACAGGCTGTAATTACTCAGCTCGGTGTGAAATATAGTAATAAAGCAGGGAGGGATGTAAAACGTACGATCAACACTTTGTTTTTGGTCTGTAATGTCTTGTCTTATGTTATTTGTGCCAAGCTTTACTCTGAAATACCCTAATAACCGCATGAACTGTAAAAAATGGAATTGGTGAGAACTTAATTCTACACACCTTTCAGAGTTTTAGGTTCTCTCAACGGTTGTCTTAAAACGTTACACTACTTTTAGTCTGTTTGAATCGGGTTATTATAGAAACTAAAACCATAAACCAGTTTATGTTACTTGAAATAAACTGAAAAACAACAACAAAGAATCTATTTATTTTAGTTTCTTGATTTAATTTTAATTTGACTAAAATAACAAACTAAAAGAAATTAATTAAAAAATAAACCAACTAATAAAAATGTCAAAACTATTCAAATGTTTGTTTTTTAGTGTAGTTTCAAACAGTGTCATTGTAGTATTAAGATGCTATAGTTTTTATTAATATTTTGAAATGGTTTTAATTTTATATTTTGTTTTCATTTCTTTTCTGTTTTAAGGATTTTCCGTTTTTGCCATTTTTTAGTACTTATATAGTTTTTATTCATCTTTATTCCCATTTCTTAATGTAGTTAAACTAATATTTTTTTTTTTTATTTTTATTCCAAATAACTATTTTCTTTTACGATTTTAGTTTTAATTAACTGTAATAATTCACATTAACAGTCAATTAATTCACATCTCGTAATATTTGACTCAAAAGGCCTGTAAACTGGAAAATATGTAGTTGATTTTGGTTATGCGTGATCATAATTACTGTAATGACTAAAAATAAAAATGTATACTCTACCTTGAATGCATTTTGAACTAAATAAGCTGCTTTTATTTGATCAAAAATACATAGAAATTGTAAAATATGACTATAATTCAAAACAACAGTTTTCTGTGTTAATATATTGTGAAATATGATTTATTTCTATTATGCGAATCTGAATTTTCAGCATCGTTGCTTCAGTGTCACATGATCCTTTCTTTTCCTGCAGCACAAATGTTTTGAGGTCTCAGGTTTGATTTCTAGGAAATGCACATGCTTATGAAACACATAACTCATAAATGCACCGTGGGTGCTTTGGATAAAAGATTAATGCGATGCATAACTGTAAATGTTAAAGACGGCGCAACCGCAGCAGGCTTTTATTTTAATTTTTTAGGAATTGCATGAACTGCTCTCCATCGCTTTGGGAATATGTGGGTCTTAAAACAGCGCTGGAATTGTTCAAGTCTGAGTCCCCCATGTGTAATAAAACACAGTGCATTACAGGATATCATTGGCTGACTTTATCAACACCATCAAGTGGATGTAATTAGGGTCGTAAAAGCCTCCAGGTCTCAGGCTGAGGTATGCGAGCTGGAAATACAGGTTTTTATGATGTGGTGCTGTTTGAGGACATCTGGAACACATCCAGCTCGCTGTATATATAGAGATCAGTTGTGTGACCGCTATAACATCTAATAAATCATAAGGATTGATCGTGAATATCGCTGAAACATACATTGCGTGGACGAAACCTCATGCGGCGTGAACTTTGCCCACAGACTGTATTATTTCCACATGTGTGGAAGATTATTGGTTAAAGGACAGGATTGTTAACGTGACAAACAGTGGACGTTTGTAGCTCTCGGACACGTCTGGAGTGCATTGTGTTCATGTGGGCTTTAATATCTTCACCTCGTGCTTATTTTTCACTTACTAAACCGGTTTGTTTGTTTTTTGAGGGCGTGCATGAGCATAAATATTCATTAATAAGTGATATCTCATGCCGTTCTTCTCGTGACACTAGTTTTTGAGCGCTGTCATTATATTTATGTACTTATGAAGCACAAATAAACACAGCAAGAGTTGACCGCTGTGCTGTACAGAAGAGAAATAATACACTAATTATGAGTTAAAAGGGTTTTTCTTGGGCAAGTGGGCCTAATGCAGCAGTCTTTGGGGATTTTCCTGGTTTTCAGGAGAGCGGTTTTGTGTTTTATGAGTAAAATTAGGTCTGTGGTCAGCATTACTGGAAGACACTTTCATGTCTGCTGTATAAATCACTCGCAGTCAGACCTCAGACGGTTTTTAGGATGTTAAACAGGGGTGTAGATCACACATGTGCCCCCCCCCCCCCACCCACTTTTAATAGTAAGTTCGTCCCCCGCACTTTTTCATGCATGCGTGTTCCCATAAAGGTTTTCAAAGAGCCGGTGTGAATAAATCTAGATTTAAATGCAAAGAGACCGGATCGCCTGTGCATGAGCTGATGTTTTATTCGGACGCAGAATAAAGCGAGATGAACATCACGGAGCGCTAAACACTCATTACTCAGTGTGTGTTCATTCATACGAGCGCTAAACACTCATTACTCGGTGTGTGTTTCATTCATACGAGCGCTAAACACTCATTACTCCGTGTGTGTTTCATTCATACGAGCGCTAAACACTCATTACTCCGTGTGTGTTTCATTCATACGAGCGCTAAACACTCATTACTCAGTGTGTGTTTCATTCATACGAGCGCTAAACACTCATTACTCCGTGTGTGTTTCATTCATACGAGCGCTAAACACTCATTACTCGGTGTGTGTTTCATTCATACGAGCGCTAAACACTCATTACTCGGTGTGTGTTTCATTCATACGAGCGCTAAACACTCATTACTCCGTGTGTGTTTCATTATACGAGCGCTAAACGGTGTGTGTTTCATTCATACGAGCGCTAAACACTCATTACTCGGTGTGTGTTTCATTCATACGAGCGCTAAACACTCATTACTCAGTGTGTGTTTCATTCATACGAGCGCTAAACACTCATTACTCTGTGTGTGTTTCATTCATACGAGCGCTAAACACTCATTACTCGGTGTGTGTTTCATTCATACGAGCGTTAAACACTCATTACTCGGTGTGTGTTTCATTCATACGAGCGCTAAACACTCATTACTCCGTGTGTGTTTCATTCATACGAGCGCTAAACACTCATTACTCGGTGTGTGTTTCATTCATACGAGCGCTAAACACTCATTACTCGGTGTGTGTTTCATTCATACGAGCGCTAAACACTCATTACTCGGTGTGTGTTTCATTCATACGAGCGCTAAACACTCATTACTCGGTGTGTGTTTCATTCATACGAGCGCTAAACACTCATTACTCGGTGTGTGTTTCATTCATACGAGCGCTAAACACTAAACACTCATTACTCGGTGTGTGTTTCATTCATACGAGCGCTAAACACTCATTACTCGGTGTGTGTTTCATTCATACGAGCGCTAAACACTCATTACTCCGTAAACACTCATTACTCGTGTGTTTCATTCATACGAGCGCTAAACACTCATTACTCCGTGTGTGTTTCATTCATACGAGCGCTAAACACTCATTACTCGGTGTGTGTTTCATTCATACGAGCGCTAAACACTCATTACTCGGTGTGTGTTTCATTCATACGAGCGCTAAACACTCATTACTCGGTGTGTGTTTCATTCATACGAGCGCTAAACACTCATTACTCGGTGTGTGTTTCATTCATACGAGCGCTAAACACTCATTACTCGTGTGTGTTTCATTCATACGAGCGCTAAACACTCATTACTCGGTGTGTGTTTCATTCATACGAGCGCTAAACACTCATTACTCCGTGTGTGTTTCATTCATACGAGCGCTAAACACTCATTACTCTGTGTGTGTTTCATTCATACGAGCGCTAAACACTCATTACTCCGTGTGTGTTTCATTCATACGAGCGCTAAACACTCATTACTCGTGTGTGTTTCATTCATACGAGCGCTAAACACTCATTACTCGTGTGTGTTTCATTCATACGAGCGCTAAACACTCATTACTCGTGTGTGTTTCATTCATACGAGCGCTAAACACTCATTACTCGGTGTGTGTTTCATTCATACGAGCGCTAAACACTCATTACTCGGTGTGTGTTTCATTCATACGAGCGCTAAACACTCATTACTCAGTGTGTGTTTCATTCATACGAGCGCTAAACACTCATTACTCAGTGTGTGTTTCATTCATACGAGCGCTAAACACTCATTACTCGGTGTGTGTTTCATTCATACGAGCGCTAAACACTCATTACTCGGTGTGTGTTTCATTCATACGAGCGCTAAACACTCATTACTCTGTGTGTGTTTCATACGAGCGCTCATACGAGCGCTAAACACTCATTACTCAGTGTGTGTTTCATTCATACGAGCGCTAAACACTCATTACTCAGTGTGTGTTTCATTCATACGAGCGCTAAACACTCATTACTCAGTGTGTGTTTCATTCATACGAGCGCTAAACACTCATTACTCGGTGTGTGTTTCATTCATACGAGCGCTAAACACTCATTACTCGGTGTGTGTTTCATTCATACGAGCGCTAAACACTCATTACTCGGTGTGTGTTTCATTCATACGAGCGCTAAACACTCATTACTCGGTGTGTGTTTCATTCATACGAGCGCTAAACACTCATTACTCGGTGTGTGTTTCATTCATACGAGCGCTAAACACTCATTACTCGGTGTGTGTTTCATTCATACGAGCGCTAAACACTCATTACTCGGTGTGTGTTTCATTCATACGAGCGCTAAACACTCATTACTCAGTGTGTGTTTCATTCATACGAGCGCTAAACACTCATTACTCCGTGTGTGTTTCATTCATACGAGCGCTAAACACTCATTACTCCGTGTGTGTTTCATTCATACGAGCGCTAAACACTCATTACTCCGTGTGTGTTTCATTCATACGAGCGCTAAACTCTCATTACTCCGTGTGTGTTTCATTCATACGAGCGCTAAACACTCATTACTCCGTGTGTGTTTCATTCATACGAGCGCTAAACACTCATTACTCGGTGTGTGTTTCATTCATACGAGCGCTAAACACTCATTACTCAGTGTGTGTTTCATTCATACGAGCACTAAACTCTCATTACTCGGTGTGTGTTTCATTCATACGAGCGCTAAACACTCATTACTCGGTGTGTGTTTCATTCATACGAGCGCTAAACACTCATTACTCGGTGTGTGTTTCATTCATACGAGCGCTAAACACTCATTACTCAGTGTGTGTTTCATTCATACGAGCGCTAAACACTCATTACTCAGTGTGTGTTTCATTCATACGAGCGCTAAACACTCATTACTCGGTGTGTGTTCATTCATACGAGCGCTAAACACTCATTACTCAGTGTGTGTTTCATTCATACGAGCGCTAAACACTCATTACTCAGTGTGTGTTTCATTCATACGAGCGCTAAACACTCATTACTCGGTGTGTTTCATTCATACGAGCGCTAAACACTCATTACTCGGTGTGTGTTTCATTCATACGAGCGCTAAACACTCATTACTCGGTGTGTGTTTCATTCATACGAGCGCTAAACACTCATTACTCGGTGTGTTTCATTCATACGAGCGCTAAACACTCATTACTCCGTGTGTGTTTCATTCATACGAGCGCTAAACACTCATTACTCCGTGTGTGTTTCATTCATACGAGCGCTAAACACTCATTACTCGGTGTGTGTTTCATTCATACGAGCGCTAAACACTCATTACTCGGTGTGTGTTTCATTCATACGAGCGCTAAACACTCATTACTCCATGTGTGTTTCATTCATACGAGCGCTAAACTCTCATTACTCCGTGTGTGTTTCATTCATACGAGCGCTAAACACTCATTACTCGGTGTGTTTCATTCATACGAGCGCTAAACACTCATTACTCAGTGTGTGTTTCATTCATACGAGCGCTAAACACTCATTACTCAGTGTGTGTTTCATTCATACGAGCGCTAAACACTCATTACTCGTGTGTGTTTTCATTCATACGAGCGCTAAACACTCATTACTCGGTGTGTGTTTCATTCATACGAGCGCTAAACACTCATTACTCCGTGTGTGTTTCATTCATACGAGCGCTAAACTCTCATTACTCGGTGTGTGTTTCATTCATACGAGCGCTAAACACTCATTACTCAGTGTGTGTTTCATTCATACGAGCGCTAAACACTCATTACTCGGTGTGTGTTTCATTCATACGAGCGCTAAACACTCATTACTCAGTGTGTGTTTCATTCATACGAGCGCTAAACACTCATTACTCAGTGTGTGTTTCATTCATACGAGTGCTAAACACTCATTACTCAGTGTGTGTTTCATTCATACGAGCGCTAAACACTCATTACTCAGTGTGTGTTTCATTCATACGAGCGCTAAACACTCATTACTCAGTGTGTGTTTCATTCATACGAGCGCTAAACACTCATTACTCCGTGTGTGTTTCATTCATACGAGCGCTAAACACTCATTACTCAGTGTGTGTTTCATTCATACGAGCGCTAAACACTCATTACTCAGTGTGTGTTCATTCATACGAGCGCTAAACACTCATTACTCAGTGTGTGTTCATTCATACGAGCGCTAAACACTCATTACTAAGTGTGTGTTCATTCATACGAGCGCTAAACACTCATTACTCGGTGTGTGTTCATTCATACGAGCGTTAAACACTCATTACTAAGTGTTTGTTCATTCATACGAGTGATAAACACTCATTACTCCGTGTGTGTTCATTCATACGAGCGCTAAACACTCATTACTAAGTGTGTGTTCATTCATACGAGCGCTAAACACTCATTACTCGGTGTGTGTTTCATTCATACGAGCGCTAAACACTCATTACTCGGTGTGTGTTCATTCATACGAGCGCTAAACACTCATTACTCTGTGTGTGTTTCATTCATACGAGCGCTAAACACTCATTACTCGGTGTGTGTTTCATTCATACGAGCGCTAAACACTCATTACTCAGTGTGTGTTTCATTCATACGAGCGCTAAACACTCATTACTCCGTGTGTGTTTCATTCATACGAGCGCTAAACACTCATTACTCGGTGTGTGTTTCATTCATACGAGCGCTAAACACTCATTACTCGGTGTGTGTTCATTCATACGAGCGCTAAACACTCATTACTCGGTGTGTGTTCATTCATACGAGCGATAAACACTCATTACTAAGTGTGTGTTCATTCATACGAGCGCTAAACACTCATTACTAAGTGTGTGTTCATTCATACGAGCGATAAATACTCATTACTCAGTGTGTGTTCATTCATACGAGCGATAAACACTCATTACTAAGTGTGTGTTCATTCATACGAGCGATAAATACTCATTACTCAGTGTGTGTTCATTCATACGAGCGATAAACACTCATTACTCAGTGTGTGTTCATTCATACTCCACGCCAGAGGACGCTCTCGTATATGAACAAATGTCCAGCTATCGCTGAATGAAAACAGCTGTTTTCACATAGAAACCATAACGTTTGGAAACCTGAAGATATTAAACATGCGATTGCGACAATATATGGTTCGAGCCATCTCCAGGTAATAAATAAAGTATATGAACATAGCTATATATGAACATAGCATATGCTAATTGACATAGCATTTATTGTGATTTTCAAAGAAATTTTTTTAGCATCATTACTCCGGTCACATGATCCTTCAGAAATCATTCTGATTTGCTGCTCAAATAAACATGTATTATTATTATTTTGAAAACAGTTGAGTATAATTTTTTTAGCTTTCTTTGAATAGAAAGTTCAGCAGAAAAGCATTTATCTGAAATATATTTTTTTGTAACATTATTAAATGTCTTTATCATCACTTTTGACAATTTAAAGCATCCTTGCTAAATAAAAGAAAAAAATATTTCTAGAATTTATTTTCCACAAAAAAAATTATACTGACTATGCCTTTGAATGGTATAATGTTACAAAAACGTTATTTCCAATAAATGCTGATATTTGTATCTTTCTATTCAAAGAAACCTGAAAACAAATTACTCCGTTTTAAATATTGACGATAATAATTAAAACAGGTTTCTTAGGCAGAATTACAAAATAAATTATGATTTCTGAAGATCATGTGACACTGAAGACTGGAGTAAAGTTGCTGAAAATACAGAAATAAATTACAGTTTAATAGATATTCACATAGAAAACATTTATTATAAACGGTAAAAATATTTTTACATTTTACTGCTTTTTCTGTATTTTTGATCAAATAAATGCAGGCTTGGTGAACAGAAGAGACTTATTTATAAAACATAAAAAAATATTACTGTTAAAAAACTTTTGACTGGTAGGTTGTGTGTGTGCGTGAGATTAACATCACTTTATTCTTCTAAGTGATGTTAATCACTTTCTCATGGAAATCCACGATTGTGAAAACAGGGGAGTTTCAGCAGAAACTCATGCTAGTTATGTTTTGACTATAAAGTGAATGATTCATTTGTGATGAAATGTCTTCAGCGGAATATTAATGTTCAGTGCGTGTGTCATCGATCAAAATGAAACCGAAATCACAGAACGGGACGTGGTTATCAAATCACTGTAAGGTAACGTGCCAAACAAACTTGTCCTGAAGCACATTCCAGCTAAAATAAAGCTCCCTGCAGTTTTCTGTCAAAATAAAACTGATAGTTTAACATTCAAAATGACTAAATTAAGATATTAGAATTGTAATTTTATAATTATAAAATACAGTACAATTTATTTTAATATTTTCTTATAGAGAAATATTAGTGTAGTAATATTTCTTATGTTTTCATTAAGTAATTCTTTATATTATTATTAGTAGTAATATTATTATTTTATTATTTAAATTAATTCATTAATTATTAGTAGTAGTAAAAATAGTAATATTTCTTATTTGTTATAAGTATTTAATAAGTAATAATTATATTTAATTATAATTAAATAAGTAATGATTATATTTGTATTTAATAATAATAATAATATTTTTAATAATTATTTTGTATGCACAATTAATAATTATTATTATTATTTTTAAATTATATAATTTTATATTTATGTTTATATTTAGTAATAATACAAATAATCATAAATTATCATTCTAATTAATTTTATAAATAATAATAATAATTTTTAAATCACTTTTTAATTTCCGAAATGTAATCAGAAAAATCACAAATACTTTTTTTTTGCCTAAATCTTGCAGCGTTTGTACCTATATCATATGTGCTGTTGCCTTTAATTAATCAGATGCGCTATTTTTACCTGCTGGATAAACGAGAACCGGTGTAAAAAATCACAGAGATGCAGATTGAGGAACCAAATTCACATCTACAGACACAAAGCCCTTAAGTAAAATAAAGATAAGTAAACCGTTAGTGTTAATGCACTTACAGTTTGACATGATGGGATTTTAAACACTCATATAATACATAATGTGTGTAAAAGAAAGCCACTGTTTTTCTTTTCAAATTAAGAAAACAGGTCACCATAGCCGAAGACGCAATGCATCGTGAATCTTCAGTTAAGTCGTTAGGAAAATAGAAATAATTGTCTGCTGCTACTCTAAACGATGGAGTTATTTCACCGAACAACGCACGACCGTCAGATCTGGTCTCGCTAGAAGAACTTTTACAGTAATATCTCCCATGCAGCCGGTTTTTACTGCGACCGTATAAAACAACAGGGAAGCATTCGAGGAACTGAAAACCCGGCATTATTCGGTTGCTTTCTTTTGAAAACGCTGGCGTTTAATTGCTGGCGGAAACGGTCTGTTGACAAAGCGAAGCGAAACGGGGAGAGAGAGAGAGAGAGAGAGAGAGAGAGAGAGAGAGAGAGAGAGAGAGAGAGAGAGAGAGAGAGAGAGAGAGAGAGAGAGAGAGAGAGAGAGAGAGAGAGAGAGAGAGAGAGAGAGAGAGAGAGAGAGAGAGAGAGAGAGAGAGAGAGAGAGAGAGAGAGAGAGAGAGAGAGAGAGAGCGAGAGAGAGAGAGAGAGAGAGAGAGAGATAGAGAGAGAGAGAGAGAGAGAGAGAGATAGAGAGAGAGAGAGAGAGAGAGAGAGAGAGAGAGAGAGAGAGAGAGAGAGAGAGAGAGAGAGAGAGAGAGAGAGATAGAGAGAGAGAGAGAGAGAGAGATAGAGAGAGAGAGAGAGAGAGAGAGAGAGAGAGAGAGAGAGAGAGAGACAGAGAGAGAGAGAGAGAGAGAGAGAGAGAGAGACACAGAGACAGAGAGAGAGATAGAGAGAGAGACAGAGACAGAGACAGAGACAGAGACAGAGAGAGAGAGAGAGAGAGAGAGAGAGAGAGAGAGAGAGAGAGAGAGAGAGGGAGGGAGGAGAGAGAGAGAGAGAGAGAGGCGGAGACGGGTCTATTCAGGTCAAGCTCGCTCGTCCAGCTGTACGGAGCAAACATTCACTCGATCGATGCTGATCACGCAGAGCACAACAAATCATTCTCTTACTGTTTTCTAGTGTAAATACCTGGGAAGTCTTGAATTAAGGTGCATTTACTGTACAAGTAAAACGACTTACGGTATTAAGTCATGTTTACTGTAATAAACAAGCAAGACATCTGCCAATAGAGCAAGAAAAATGATCTTGTTTAGTCTTTGAATTAAGATAATTTCTTGCCCCATTGGCAGATATTTGTGTTTCTTCCAAGCAAAAACTAACACAATAGATTTTTTATTTTTTTTGAAAACAAGACTTAATATCTTAAATGTACTTGTCATGTTGATTCAAGAATGTTTCGATATTTTTACTAGAAAACAAGACTTCATTTTTGCAGTGCTTGATCACGTCCAGCTCTTTCTGAATGAAGAACGCACACCAGAGCAGCAGCTCTGAGCGCTAATAAAGATGTAATAACTGCGTGGTTTATAACCGGCTGAAGAGAGAACATTCCTGGAGGTCAATGAAACAAAGAGCGCACAGATTTGCTTCGTGTTTACCTCTCTTGACCTGCTTTGTGCTCCGAGCTCACATGCTTTTCATCATGCATCGGGCTGTTTTCATGCTTCCCATTGGTTTCGCTCGCTTTTGCACTGCGTCGCTCACTCTGAAAGGACGTTTGCATCATCGGAGGGGGAAAAGATGCCAGTTTTACTGTGAGATTGATGACCGTGTATTGGGTTTGGCATCAAAGCATTACATGATGTGCAGAATGAGACTTATGCCAACAGTCACAGTTCACTTCCACAAGCGTGCTGTTTGCATCAGCCAGAAATGAAGCTTTGCTCTGCAGTGAATGGGTGCCGTCAGAATGAGAGTCTGATAAAAACATCACAATAATCCACAGTCCATCAGTTAACATCTGGAGAAGACAAAAGCTGAAACAAATCCAGCATTTCATAATCCATAATAACACAATTGGTTTTATTAACACGGTTTACATTAGATTTAGTGGTGCGTGAATCTGAATGTGATGCACTCTGTGTGTTTTTCTGTAACGCTTAATGGTTTAACATTTAAAAATTAATTAATATTAATATTTAATTTTACAGTTGTAATGTTTAAAAAAAGTGTTACGTTTTAGTTAGGTTTTTATTTAGTCATTTTTATTGTAGTATTAATAATAATAATAGTATTTTGTAGCAATATTGATATCTAATCACAATATTAATCAAACTTATTCATATTTATTAATGATAATATTTTATTTATTCATCCATCCCCAAATTGCACACATTAATTTTTTGGAAGCAAAATGTTTTTAATTCTATTATATATTGTGCTGCAAAACAAATACATTTAATGTTAGCAATTTTATTGCGATATGTTTGCTATCATTATCGTTATGGAATATTGTGTATATTGGCAATAATAGTAAAACTTTAGCTAATAGAGAAGTCAAATGAGATGAGTTAATTTGACTCGTGGGTCACGAAGATCACCGCTGATGTCGCATTAGTTTTATTGATTTGTTTAACTTGCTTTGATGCAACAACCAAAATATTTTTTTTTTATGTATTTGTTACATTTCCGTTTATTTGTTTATTTTACTCATTGACTTTAAATATCAGTTTGATTTTGAATGTTATTTTGTTTTTGTTCACTAGATTTATTTGTATTTAATAGTAAACATTTTGTCTACTTTGCAAAGAAGAGCAAATTTTCATGGCATCTAAACTAAATGGGGGGATTTTTTATATATATATATATATGTGTGTATATTTATTATGTGTATATATAAATACATATATATATATATATATATATATATATATATATATGTATTATAATAAATATATACACATACGTGTATGTATGTATAATATATATATATATATATATGTGTATGTATGTGTATGTATATGTATGTATGTATATATATATATATATATATATATATATAATGTATATGTGTATGTATATATATATATATATATATAATGTATGTGTATATATATGAAGAGCTCTTTTCCAAAACGCGATAAACACCAAATGAGTTGGTCATGCCATTTTGCTGTGTACTGAATCTATTCACTGCTCCATCAATGTTTCATGCCAAATCGCTATATTTCCTTGTTTAAAATGTACCTCACTCTCCTGACTCACGGAACTCACTGATGTCTTCACAGACATCTTCAACATCTCACTAAATCAGGCTGTTGTCCCTACATGCTTCAAAGCTACCACCATCATTCCAGTCCCGAAGAAGTCATCTCCATCCTGCTTCAACGACTACCGTCCAGTAGCACTCACTCCTATTCCAATGAAGTGCTTTGAACGGCTAGTCATGCAACACATCAAGTCTGTCCTCCCCCCCCTCCTTGGACCCCTTCCAGTTTGCATATAGGTCCAACCGCTCGACCGATGATGCCATCGCCACTGCCCTCCACCCAGCCCTCACACATCTGGACAAAAAAGACTCATATGTCAGGATGCTGTTCATAGACTTCAGTTCAGCATTCAACACAATCATCCCTCAGCAGCTCACTCACAAATTGGCCCAGCTGGGGCTCAACACCTCTCTGTGCAACTGGTTGTTGGACTTTCTGACCGGAAGACCTCAGGCAGTACGGGTCGGCATTAACACATCCAGCACCATCACACTGAACACAGGGGCTATGGCAAGCCGTTTTAGCCTAAAATATACTAAGTGTTACTCGTCGTAATTGCATTTTTACTAGTAACAATTCAATTAGAGAGCTCTACAATTCAATTATTACTAGTAACAATTACAATTAGAGAGCTCTCTAATTCAGTTGTTACTAGTAAGAATTACATTTAGAGAGCTCTACAATTCAATTCTTACTAGTAACAATGCCAATTCGAGAGCTCTCTAATCATATTCTTACTAGTAACAATTATAATTAGAGAGCTCTACAATTAAATTTTTACTAGTAACAATGCCAATTACAGAGCTCTCTAATTCAATTCTTACTAGTAACAATTCCAGTTAGAGAGCTCTACAAATGAATTTTTACTAGTCATATGTCTCCATTGACTTCCATTCATTTTTCATTACAGAGCTCTACAACTGAATTTTTACTAGTAAGAATTCCAATTAGAGAGCTCTACAACTGAATTCTTACTAGTAACAATCCCAATTAGAGAGCTCTCTAAATACATATTTACTAGTAAGTATTCTAATTAAAGAGCTCTCTAATTCAGTTTTTACTAGTAACAATCCCAATTAGAGAGCTCTCTAATCATATTCTTACTAGTAACAATTATAATTAGAGAGCTCTCTAATTCAATTTTTACTAGTAACAATTCCGATTAGAGAGCTCTCTAATTTAATTATTACAAGTACAAATGCAATTATAGAGCTCTATAATTACAATTTTACTAGTAAAAATACACATTAGAGATATGTTTAATTGCAGAGCTCTGTAATTGAATTAAAGAGCTCTCTAATTCAGTTCTTACTAGTAACAACTGAATTAGAGAGCTCTCTAAATGTAATTCTTACTAGTAACAACTGAATTAGAGAGCTCTCTAAATGTAATTCTTACTAGTAACAACTGAATTAGAGAGCTCTCTAATTGGAATTCTTACTAGTAACAACTGAATTAGAGAGCTCTCTAATTGAATTAAAGAGCTCTCTAATTAAGTTTTTACTCGTAAGAATTGCATTGAAGAGCTCTCTAATTGTTATTGTCACTAGTAAGAATGCAATTGCAGAGCTCTCTAATTGAATTGTTACTAGTAAGAATGCAATTGCAGAGCTCTCTAATTCAGTTAGAGAGCTCTCTAATACAATTGTTACTAGTAAGAATTGCATTAAAGAGCTCTCTAATTGTAATTATTACTAGTAAGAATTGAATTGTAGAGCTCTCTAATTGAATTGTTACTAGTAAGAATGCAATTGCAGAGCTCTCTAATTCAGTTAGAGAGCTCTCTAATACAATTGTTACTAGTAAGAATTGTATTAGAGAGCTCTCTAATTGGCATTGTTACTAGTAAGAATTGCATTGTAGAGCTCTCTATTTAAAGCGACCTCATTATGATAATTAGCCTCATGCATATTCATCTGGCTGAGAATGTGAAGCTGACCTCACGCCGTGTTGAGTTCTGGGAAGCTGTTTTGGGGTTTTTCGCCGTACTGGGAAAATCGCGACACCTCTCCACTATTGAATTCAGGGCAGTATTTAATGTTCTGTCGTGATTGTGGAAAATGTCACCATATTATGTCATTCATGCCGCAACGAAAATTGCAAAAGTAACTCCAGTACTCGTCCAGAGAAACCTGGACAGTGCATTATTTTTTTTCGCCCTTTCTCTGTAAAAACCCCAAGGGAAGCAGGTCGAGGAGATGAGAAGAAGACACCGGAGAGTAAATCTATTAATAATGTCACTGATTAAACCCACCATCTGTCACTTAATAAAATAATCGTATTGCTGCATGTTTTTGAAAGTTTTGATTTTGTTTGGTTTAATAATTAACATTATTTTGCGAGTATGATTCTCACTCGGCTTGTGAATTAGCGAACTTGAACAGGGATATAAGGCTTAATACAAATGTTGCTTAAGGTACCAATAGTGATTAGACAAAATTATAAAGCATACTATGTGCAGATTCACATAAACCCAAAACAAAACAACACACAGCGCGTTTCCCTCTCATGCACCGATACAGTATTAAAGATTACATTCTGTACACAGCTAACTAATAAGGCAAAAAAACTGACTAACCCAAAATATGAACTTTAACTGTCTGTCTTAATTTAGTCTATAAACTGTTTATTTAACTGTTATTATGTCTGTTTATTGCCATTTTCGAAAGGGAGGAAAACATTATTGCGTTAATATTCTGGTCTCGTACGTTTGTCTTTTATCATCACTTAGTAGGCTACAGTAAACCAGCATTTTAAAATGCTACAAAACTTGGCCTTTAAATGCTTACTTAAAATGCTAAAAAGGCCTTTACGGCTTTATTGCGTGTATTTGAAAGCAGAACTCTTCAGCTGCGCTGACGGCACTCGCTGCTGCGGGACTTTAAACACCGTCGAGCCACTCTCACGCCGGTTTCACGCCCGTTTCACACTGCAAGCGTGAGCAGCGCGTGAGAGGCGCAGAAGCGGTGCGTGCAGAGCAGGAGCAGCGCGCGCCCATTGCCCTTTCACACCTGTAGCGTTTGCAGCGCGCGGCTGAACAGCGTCTTCTGTACAGAATGGGTAAATTCGAATCTAATTTTAAATACAATTGGTCTTGATTTATTATTAGAATAGTTTATTTTACTGTATTTGTTTTATTTACACTGTACATGTGCATCTGTGTTTATGTGCAGTACGGATTGTAGATAGAAGAAAGGCAATTGCGCTGTATTTGTTACTACGGAGATTACGAAGAAGGATAGGACGTAGATTTTGGGTGCCCCCAGGCAAGGGAACAGCACAAAACAATAACTGACCATAGCAGAAATGTTATAGTTATTTTATACATTGTGTTTATATTGAATATGGTCAATATTTTAAAGGTTTGTACTTGTAACCAGAAGTTTCTTTTTGCACATATATACTGTAAGCTGCTGTTCTTTATGTTTGTTTGTATTGATTGTTATTTACAGATTGTAAAAAGTTGTACTGATTGGACAGATTGTACTTTTTGTCTTTCAATACAAAAAAAAACATTAAAAATGACGTACCATCTGCCAACGCAAAATGACTAGTCCTTTGTAAAAAACACACATTAATTATAGGAGAATGACATGCCTTTGAAGTTTTGGTCAAAAGATTACATCTACAATGTTGACATATTTTGCATCTTTATTCAATATTTAACGTTTATTAGCAAACCTTTTCATAATGCCTGCTGACGAACGCTTCTTTAATAATGAAGCAATATCTGATAAACATACTCATAAACAGCAGATTTACAAGCAATCTCCATGCTAACATCTTGCATCGTAAATGTCTTTATTAACACTGTGTAAACGTTTTAATAGGGATATTAGCAAACACACGAAAAACACACTTTCAAACAAGTCACCCACATCATAGACTTATTTGGTGTAGCTACATGTGTAATATTTATGTGACGTATTTGAATATGTATTTATTCGTTTGTCACTTCGTGTATTATCAAATGATCAATAAAAACTCGGCACGCAGTCTATAGTAGGCTATTTCCGGTAAAGTCGAGGGCGCAAAATCTATCCGGTCAAAAATGTTAACCAGATTTATGAATAAAAAAACCGGGGACACTTCCTAGTTCAGTGGTCAAAATATTATTGAAATCTCACTTGTAATTAGGCCGAAGTTATCTACAAATTAAAAAAACGGGGACATGTTTTTGTTTGTTTTATAATGGTTGTGGTTTCCATATTAATATCATAACTGTATGACCAAATAAATAAATAAATAAAAAGAAAGAAAGAAAGCAAGAAATTCTAAAACTCATTTTGTCAGGAGTGACCACTGGCCAATTAGCCAATAGATGTTAATTCTTCTTGCATGTTACAGTGCATAATAAACACCAAAATGAGATGATGTCATTATTACCAGACATTTTGACAAAGACTAGCATTTTTTTAAAGAAACATGTGTGTCTTCTTCACTTGTAAGCAGACCATAAAGATGTAAATTAATTTAATGATTAAATTTTTTTTTTTTAAACAAAACATATCCAAGCTGTCGTCTCAAATTTAAGGTCATTCTGACACAATGAAAATGCTATTAATTCATGGGGCTTTTATTTTGAAGTGTATCACCATAGGCGGGATTTGGTAAGGCAATGGGTGTAATCGAAAATCCGTTTTGCATCTAATTAATACAGGTTTTTACTAGTAAGAATGCAATTGTGGAGCTCTGTAACTGGATTTCTTACTAGTAAGAATTGAATTAGAGAGCTCTGTAATTACATTTTTGCTAGTGAGAACTGAATTAGAGAGCTCTCTAATTGGCATTGTTACTAGTAAGAATTGAATTGTAGAGCTCTCTAATTCAGTTGTTACTAGTAAGAATGCAATTGCAGAGCTCTCTAATTCAGTTAGAGAGCTCTCTAATACAATTGTTACTAGTAAGAATTGCATTAAAGAGCTCTCTAATTGTAATTATTACTAGTAAGAATCGAATTGTAGAGCTCTCTAATTCAGTTCTTACTAGTAACAATTGTATTAGAGAGCTCTCTAACCGAATTAGAGAGCTCTGCAATTACATTCTTACTAGTAACAATTGAATTAGAGAGCTCTGTAATTGGCATTGTTACTAGTAAGAATTGAATTGTAGAGCTCTCTAATTAAATTGTTACTAGTAAGAATGTAATTGCAGAGCTCTCTAATTCGGTTAGAGAGCTCTCTAATTGTAATTGTTACTAGTAAATATTGATTTAGAGAGCTCTCTAATTGTAATTGTTACTAGTAATAATTGAATTGTAGAGCTCTCTAATTGAATTGTTACTAGTAAAAATGCAATTACGACGAGTAACACTTAGTATATTTTAGGCTAAAACGGCTTGCCATACAGGGGCCCCCCAAGGATGTGTGCTGAGCCCCCTCCTCTTCACTCTGCTGACCCATGACTGCACACCGTCACACAACTCTAACCTTTTCATCAAGTTTGCGGATGACACGACTGTGGTGGGTCTCATTAGCAACCGAGATGAGACAAACTACAGGAGTGAGGTGAGCCGCCTGGCCGGGTGGTGCAGAGACAACAATCTCTCTCTGAATGTGGAGAAGACGAAGGAGATTGTTGTTGATTTCAGGAGAGTGCACACTCAGCATGCTCCTCTGACCATCAACGGTGCGACTGTGGAGAGAGCGAGCAGCACCAAGTTTCTGGGTGTGCACATCACAGAGGACCTCTCCTGGACTAACAACACTGCAGCACTGGCCAAGAAAGCACAGCAACGTCTCTACTTCCTCCGCAAACTCAGAAGAGCCAGAGCCCCGACCCCCATCATGTGCACTTTCTACAGAGGCACCATCGAGAGCATCTTGACTAGCTGCATCACTGTGTGGTATGGCGCCTGCAACGCGTCCTGCCGCAAGTCCCTTCAACGGATAGTGAGAGCAGCTGAGAAGATCGTTGGTGTCTCTCTCCCCTCCCTCCAGGACATCTACAGCACCCGTCTCACCCGCAAAGCCCTCAGCATTGCAGGTGATCCCACCCACCCGACAAACAGCTTCTTCAGTCTGCTGCCATCAGGGAGGAGACTGCGGAGTCTCCAGGCAAGGACCAGCAGACTGAAGGACAGCTTCATCCATCAGGCTGTCAGGAAGCTGAACTCCCTCCCGTCCTTGCCCCCCCCTCCCCTCTTTTACCCCACGCAACACTGAACTCTGACACTACGACCCCCCCCCCCACCCCCACCCCCCAATGTCCATACCCCCAGGCCCCCCCCCCCCCCCCCCCCCCCCCCCTACAACCGTGACCCGCACCAGTCACTTTATGCAGCACTGGCATGATCTCTACCTCATCCAGCATTGTCTATAATCTACCTCTTCTGTCAGTCTGATAAAGACATCTGCACAGTTTTTGTTTTATTTAACTGGTTTGCACTCTATCTGCCATGTACCTTATGCCACTTTACTTTATCTATCTCTTTTTATTGTCTATTTATTTTTATTTTTCTGCAATGTCCTTATTTGTATAGTTTGTATGTACATATAGTTAAACCGTATTTATCTGTATTTGAATGTCTACTGTCAGTGTTTAATGTTAACTGTATGCACCAAGGGTCTGAGAGTAACGCAATTTCAATTCTCTGTATGTATGTACTGTACATGTGGAAGAATTGACAATAAAGTAGACTTGACTTGACTTGACTGACCTCACAAAGAGGCGCTCTAGCGACTGACGCTAGAAGCTGTAGCCTTTGGCGTTCCTTGTTAGAGCGCCCGCCTCCCGCGCCGGAAACCCGGGTTCAAGACCCGCTCGGTGTGATGCTGCGGACCCGGGGGGGTTTAACAATCATTGTTTAACATGTTCAGACTGAGCCAACAGACCATTTTAACATGATAAATTGAATATTAACAAAATGTATGGTTTTTCTAGGTAAAAAAAAATAATTTTCATGAAAACTATTAAAATGGATTTATAGCGTTTTGGAAAAGAGCTCTTCATATATGTGTGTATGTATGTATGTGTATGTATATGTGTGTATATATATATATATATATATATATATATATATATATATATATGTATGTATGTGTATATATATATGTATATGTGTATGTATGTATTTGTATATATATATGTATGTGTATGTATATGTATGTATGTGTATGTATATGTGTGTGTATATATACATATATATATATATATATATATATATGTATGTGTATATATATGTATATGTGTATGTATGTATGTATGTATGTATGTATGTGTATATATATGTGTATGTATGTATGTGTGTGTATGTATATGTGTATATATATATGTATATGTATGTGTGTATATATATATGTATATGTGTATGTATGTATGTATGTATGTGTATATATATATATGTATATGTATGTGTATGTATGTATATGTGCTCTCAAAGGATTAATCGCATCCAAACTAAATGTTTTGGTATATATGTGTATCTATGTATATGTGTGTATATTTATTATGTATATATAAATACAGTATATATTTAGAAAATATGTACATGCATATACATTTATATTATATTTATATAAATATTCTAAATATAAACAATAGATTAGTATTAAATATATACATTACATGAATGTGTTTGTTTATATATACATTATAAATATACACAGCATACACACATACGTATATTATGTAAACAAAAACGTATTTTGGATGTGAATAATCGTTTGACAGCACTAATATGTATGTGTATATGTATATAATATATAAAGATACAAATAAAAACGAAATAATATATTTCTATTTTTTGCTATATCGCCCAACCCTAATTCTATACCACACTTCTTATTTCAGTTTCTCTGGCTGAAATGCATCAGAGTTTTAATGTTTATTGGCCAGAATGTGAATAAAGGCTTAGTTTTGTACTTTTTTGGACCAGAAGCAGTGCCTTGGATTCTTCTTCTTCTTTGTAACAGTGTTTATAGTCTGCAGCATAAATCTGCTGGTTAGTGTTCACCTGCATATATCTGCATCGAGGGCCAGAACGCAGCATGTGATCCAGCAGAGTAATTAGCCATGCTTAATGACCAGACTCATTTGGGACACCATATTTAACTTCGGAAACTTCAAAGTTGTCCTCGTTTAGCTCTTCAGACCCCAGCCTTTGTAATTATTAGATAGACATCAGATGGGGCTTTATTTATTTACGCAGCACATCTGAGCGGCCTGGATTTCCGTCACTTGCACAGAAATGTTTTAAGGTAGTTTATGCTTGTGCTTGCACGAAAACTCAACCCAATGGCACTTTGAGTAATATCTGCGGTGTGACGCGAGCGTGTCCAGATGGCCGTCAAATATAGATGATATCAGCCATGTTCAGACAGCATGCATCTGTGAACGCTTGTCTTTGCTTACAGTGTGTGAGGCCGATCATACTAACAGACGAGCAAACATGTTCATCTAATCCTCATAATCGTGACGCAGGAGCGCGAATCAATCTTTTCTTCCTTTCGTTTAGCTTCATTATACACCAGGATTAAGAGCTCGTCAATCATCAGTTTCCTCATTGTTTGTGTTGCATCATTGCATCCAGTCGTGTAACATGATTTCATATATTAGATTAATATTAACCATGTAGTGCCTGAAATATGAAATCATAGTCAAATCTAATTGTTTATAGAGTTTGTTGATTATCATATTTGACTTATTCATGGCTGATATGGAGGATAAACGGCTTAATTTTATTCAGAGACTCAAACTGAGCAAAACATGAATTTAGTGCAGATGCTGATATTTCTATAATTAATTTCTGATGCTTGTAATGTAAATCTTTATAACAGATACTGACATAAAACGATGTAATATCAGCGGTCGCTCTATATCTCCAGTAATATGTCTTATTAAGATGAGATTGTATATAACACGATGCTGATCGAGAGATGAAGGAATAAGATCCTGATGATCAGATTTGAGACTGAAACATGATTTTAACTAAAGCTGTGTTCAGAAAGTGTTCATCTGGAGATCAGCAATGTCGGGGAAAGATACTTTTAAAAGTAATGTGTTACAATATTGCGTTACACCCTAAAAAAGTAACTAATTACGTTACTTAGTTACTCTTTATGGAATGTAATGCGTTACTTTCATGTTACTTTTTAAATATGAGCAGGGCTTGATTGTTTGTTTTTAATACAAGAAGTTATATTTATAGCAAATATAAAAGCTTTCACACCAAAAAGTGTAATGAATAAACCTCAGACTGAAGGACGAGTAAATCACGTCTGTACAGAAGAACACAGGAGAAGTTCAACACTCTTCAGCAATAAAACACAATGATAGTTTATCTAAAGTCATGTTTATTATTATTATGATTGAACTGATCATCAAAGATCAGCAGCAAACACATCGGTTAATAAAATGAGATTAGATATATTTGTGTTGTTTAACATATTTAATTATTGCAGGTTTGTGTCATATTCTGAGTTTGTATTTCACTGTTTTAATTCATTTTGATGAATACTGAATCTGTTTTTTGTGAGTGTGATGAATTAATACACATTCATATTTAGTCTACTACAGTAAGATCATGTTCACACGGCGCACCGTCATCAATAAATGGAGAAAAATAACTCAGATATGTTCTTGTAAATTAAAAAGTAATGCGTTACTTTACTAGTTACTTGAAGAAAGTAATATTATTACGTAACTCGCGTTACTTGTGTTGGACACTGGAAATATGACTGCAGTTATTCTGACGCTTACTTGATAAAAATCAGTCAAGATATGACACGAGAAGCAGCTGGACGCTTGTACAGTTACTCTAAGACTTTGTTCACACTGCAGGTCTTAATGCTCAGATCGGATTTTCTTGTGCTGTTGTTCACATTGTGATATCAGTCTCATGTGTGAACCGTACACGGCCCTGAAGTGACCCGCATGTGCAGAAGAAGACGCCAGACGCAGCGCACGGTGTTTGATGCTGCTCATGTTAGCATGTGTTTAGCCATTTTTAAGTTAATGTGCATTCGGAGCCTAAATAACGAAGTGATATTATTGTCTACCATTGTGATTTTAATCTTCCCGCCTCCTCCAGCGCACAATTGTGATGTCTGTTGCATTTCAATGACGTAAACATCACATGAAATGCGACATGGCCATTCAGACTGCAGTCGCATTGCAAAACATCGGATATGTATCAGATTTAGGACCACATATGAAAGTGATTTGACTAAATCGGATTTGTGCTGTTCAGACTGTCATAAGAAAATCAGATATGGGTCACATTTGGGCAAAAAAGTCGAATTTGGGCCACTTTAGCCTGCAGTGTGAACTAAGCCTTAAAGAGCTTTTACTGAATAAACAACGCTAAACTAAATCAACCAGACGACAAGCTAAAGATTTGAAAAATATTCGTTTGTAAAGCAAGTTTGAGTGGATGAGTCTAGAAGCTTGCGTTCTGCAAGTGAACGACGCATTACTGTACCATCCCAAAGAGAATGACGCATTACTGTACCGTCCCAAAGAGAACGACGCATTACTGTACCGTCCCAAAGAGAACGACGCATTACTGAACCGTCCCAAAGAGAACGACGCATTACTGTACCATCCCAAAGAGAACGACGCATTACTGTACCGTCCCAAAGAGAACGACGCATTACTGTACCGTCCCAAAGAGAACGACGCATTACTGTACCGTCCCAAAGAGAACGACGCATTACTGTACCATCCCAAAGAGAACGACGCATTACTGTACCATCCCAAAGAGAACGACCATTACTGTACCATCCCAAAGAGAACGACGCATTACTGTACCGTCCCAAAGAGAACGACGCATTACTGTACCATCCCAAAGAGAACGACGCATTACTGTACCGTCCCAAAGAGAACGACGCATTACTGTACCATCCCAAAGAGAACGACGCATTACTGTACCGTCCCAAAGAGAACGACGCATTACTGTACCGTCCCAAAGAGAACGACGCATTACTGTACCGTCCCAAAGAGAACGACGCATTACTGTACCATCCCAAAGAGACACACAATCACTTTCACAGACTTTAACATTAACTGTTCCCATCTGGTGGAATGACCTCGAACTCAATCCCAGCAGCTGAGTCCTTACCATCTTCAAGAAACGGCTAAAACACATCTCTTCCATCTTTATTTGACCCTCGAACTCTAGCTCTCTCTATTCTAATTCTATTTAATCTAATCTATCTTCTTTTTATTTAAAAACACACACATTTGACCCTCTATCAATTGCATGTTTATTCTCTAACTGCCAGCTTGTCTTGTAAAACTAACACTAGGTTTTATTTTTCTGTTTTCTATATACTCGTTAATAAAAAACCTTCCTACGTGTACTGCGTTAGGCTAACCAGGACTTGTAATAGCACTCGCATGTTGTTGTTCTTTTGTTGGTTTTGATTACTTCTATAATGTCCTCGTTTGGATAAAAGCGTCTGCTAAATTACTAAATAAATAAATGTTCATTTTTGTCACGTGCTTCTAAAAAAACCTGACAATTCCCAAATATTCTTGGTTTTCCTTTGTTTCTCTCGACCGTGTGTGTCATTTGAGAAGCAAGTAAATCATAGCAGGTGACGAACAAAAACAAGTCTCTTCTGCTCATCAAGGCTGCGTTTATTTGATCAAAAATACATAAAAAATTTGAAATATTATTATAATGTAAAACAGCTGTTTTCTATATGAATATGTGTTAAGCTGTAATTTATTTCTGTGATCAAAGCTGTATTTCCAGCATCAGTCTTCAGTGTCACATGATCTTCAGAAATCATAATAATATGCTGAACATTTCTGATTATTATCAATGTTGAAAACAGTCGTGCTGCACAATATTTTTGTGCAAACTGATGCATTTGATTTTTCAGGATTCACAGATGAATAGAAAGTTCAAAAGAACAGCATTGATTTCATCTAAATCTAACATTATAAACGTCTTTACTGATTTAAAGCATCCTTGCTGAATGAAAGCATTGAATATGCATCTGATCTCAGAAGACAAGCATGTCTATTTCTCAGGGTTTGTGTTTGGTTTTCTCCTGAAACGAATGTAAATGTGAGTCCTGCGCTCTATTCTTAGCCTGCGAAGGCAAACGAGGACAGCCCGCGCTTCTCTTCACATGATGAAAGCGGAGTCTCTCCTCGCTCACACTAATGATTTGAGTCACGACTCGTGTGTTTGGAAGGAGGTCAGGCTCTCTCTCCACCAAACCACTGGTTTTCAGTTATTGTCGCTGCGCATTACTGCGTTACACCGGCTGCGGATGACGCATTTATCCAACAGAAGGGCTTTTGTGAGAGCACTAGATGAGATTCATCATCATAACCATCATAAACCATAAACAATATGAAGTATAATGATCTGTAAGTGTGTTTTTCCTTCAGCTTAATTGATATTTGGTTGCATTCTTGATTCGGGTTCATTGTAAGTCACATTACAGATCATTGTAAAACAGATTTATATTAATAAACAGGAAAATAACAATTAATGTTGAAAATATTATTGGTTATGAAAAAAATCAATTACGGCTGTAAATATGGAAACTAGTTTAATTAATTTTACTGAGTTACGTTATCCAACTGGTTCAAGATTAAACTCGCTTTATGCCAGGAACAAGATTTTGGGACCGGCCATGTGTCGAATGAGGCAAAGCCGTCCTTTGGACCAGAGCTTAAGGTGTTAGATCAAATGTGTGTTGTGGTTCGTTATCAAGGTTGGTGGAGGAGTTCATCAGTAAACAAACATCAAACTCATACTGTAAAATAAACATGATATAACATCTAGATCACTGTAAGAAAGGAGGCTCCCATTCTGAAAATGCCTGGGCAGATGGCGTGACATGTCTGGGCAGTGTCTTGCATCATATTTATAATTCATGTAAAATTATAATCACCTCATATTGGTTTTATGACCACATACTGATTCAGAAACTGCATGGAATACTTGTACTTGACAATGATAATAAAAGATCATTATTTCAGGCCAAAAACATTATGTAAATGACATTTTGGGAGGAAATGTATAATTTCAAAATAGAATTCAAACTCAAACGCTCAAATAAGATTCCAGAGAAGAAGAAGATCTCGATCATGAGACACTGATGGTGGGCGGAGGAGAAGAACAGGGTAACAACTGCTAACAGTCGAGCTGGAACTTTAGTAAACAAGATTCTGTCAATAATGTTAAACCTGACATCTGATCTTTCCACCTGGAGGCTTCAGAGAGCAGAAGAACAGAGCTTTTTAATAACTATTTACCCTGAAGATGGAAGGAAATACCGTGTTATAACTGCTGGAAATCGTTCTCTTCTGACACCAATGCAGGACAGAGTCAATATTTGGGGCATATTCTATATATAGACCTTGTGCAAAGTGTGTTTCTCCTAATATTTCAACTATTTTGTCCTATTTATATTTATATTTGGTATGCGTATATATTATCGTTAACTGTAATAACCCTGATGCCATGATATGTAAATATACTTTACAATTTAAATAATTTATGATAATACATCATACAACATATTAAAGTTATATTTAAAATATTGAAGTGTATATATACAATATATCTAGTGACTTTTTCACTTTATCGTAATATGCTATTGTAGTTTTTATTAATATTTTACATTATATTTTAATTTGAATTGCATTTTTTGTTTTCACTAATTTTAGTTGTTTGTTTTTTGTCTTTTTTATTTTTCAACGTGTCTATGTTTTTTGTTCATTTCTACTTTATTGGTTTGTTGTTCATTTCTACTTTATTGGTTTGTTATTACGTAAGTAATTAATTATTGTTAGTACGTAAGCAACTAGCTTAAATTAAAAAAAAAATTGTATTAAATTAATAAAATTACATTAATAAATTAAATTAAAATTAATACAATTAAATAAAATTAAAATTTATTAAATAAAATGTATTAAATAAAATAAAATTTATTAAATAAATTAAATTAAATTTAGAATTAAGTTTAAAATTAAATGTAAAATTACATTAAATGAAAATAAATTAAATTCAAATTAAATTAAATTACATTTAAATGAAATTAAATAAATTTTAAAAATATTACTTTAAAATAACAAAAAAAAAAATATGACGAATTACGAATTTAAACTTTACAACAGCTCAAATGTATTTTATTTGAAGTAACAAAAATGTATATTGTTTATTTTGAGTTAACTATAATAACCCTGATCCCATGATGTATATTAACAATTATTCTTTACAAAAATACTTTTTAAATTAATCATGATAACAAAAATACGTATTTTATTAAATTAATTGTAACTAATTTTTAAAAACCTATTTTACTGTTACAATGTCCATTCTGTTGACAGTAAACGATGCTTTCTCTGACTAAAGATAAAGCATGTGAGATGAATCCCTAAACTAAAGTGCACACAGAATATAATGAACAGCTGGTGAATACATGTAACCCTTCCGCTCATGATGTATCAGCGCTCGTCTCAATCCGGAGAAGCATTCGTGTTTGGCGTCTGTTGTCTGTCTGTGCGCTGGATCTCGAGCTCGTGCTTTGATCGCATGCTCCAGCGGCACACAAACGGCTCTTTGTCAATAAGAAGAGTCTTATCTGAGAGCCCCACCCAGAGACCCCGGGGTCGACCGCTCATGTTCCTGTGATGCATGTGTTGAGCAAGCGTGGCCTTCTCACCTTTACACGCCCGCAGATATGAAGCATACGCCAGCAACATCACGTTAATTACACATGCGTCGTCTTTTACTGTCGTTAATGAAGCAGCAACATCACGTTTATTACACATGCGTCTTCTTTTACTGTCATTAATATACTTTCAGAGGTTCTATTGTTATTTGCAATTAGATTTCATTTAATTAAGGTTCAAGGTTTCTTTATTTGTCACATAATAAGTTATACAGGGTATAATTAGAAGTGAAATGTAATCGAATCAGGTCCGCTCAGTGGACAGTGCAAAATAATAAAAATTAAAATTATATAAGGTAGCACAACACAAGAGCATATATATGGTAAAAAAAGAGAAATAAGAGTAAAATAAGATGTGCAAAACAATAGAATGTGCAAAACAATAAGATGTGCAAAACAATAAGATGTGAAAAAAACAATAAGATGTGCAAAAAAAAGAGTGTACTGGGACTTAATAAATAGTAATGTGAATAAGAGGGATGTGCAGACGGGTTGTTCAGGGTATTGTACATAAAGCAGCAATATTGAGAATATGATAATATTTACAGTTAACAATGAGTCTTGTAAGTGTTTATGAAACAGAGTTTGAGTTTAGGAGCCTGATGGCCTGAGGGAAGAAGCTCCTCCTCAGTCTCTCAGTTTTTGCCAACATGCTCCTGTAGCGCCTGCCAGATGGCAGTAAACAGAAAAGATGGTTGCCGGGGTGAGTAGAGTCCTTGATGATTTTAGCAGCTCTGCTTCTGCAGCGTTTGAGGTAGATGTGCTGCAGAGAGGGGAGAGCCGACCCTGAGATGTGCTCAGCTAAACGCACGACTCTCTGTAGAGCTTTGCAGTCCTGGTTTGAGGAATTACCATACCACACTGAGATGCACTGAGTCAGAACACTTTCTATGGCTCCTGAATAGAAAGTTTTCAGGATAGCTGGTGAGACCCTGAATTTCCTCAGCTGTCGCAGATGGTACAGTCTTTGCCTGGCTTTCTTAACCTGTGTTTGAATGTGTGTAGTCCAAGTCAGGTCCTCGGAGATGTTTACACCGAGGTACTTGAAGCTGCTACTTTAGTACTTAACCCTATTTTATTTTAGCTAGTTGCCCGTTGCGCTTTTTTTATTGTTTTATTTCAGTTAATATTGATTTTATTTCAGGTAACACTTTTTTTATGATTTCATTTTTTTGTTAACTGCACTAACCCTGATGCCATGATTTATAATTACGGAGTATCATTAATATGCTATAATAATGGTTATTCATATTTTGAATTAGATTTGATTTTGAAATTTTCTGGTTTTAGCTAAAGTTTTAGTAATTTTATTGTGCTTTTTACATGAATTTATACATTAAATGTATATATAAAATATTACACTGCATGCAATATATTGTGTATATATAATTATTTTTGCCCCTATATTAAAGTATCATTAATATACTATTATAGTTTTTATTAATGTTTGAATTAGATTCAATTTTTGTCATTTTTATTATTTGTATATGTCTATATGTTTATATGTTTTTTTTTTTTAGATCAATTAAATTTTTTTCCCATTTTATTTTTAGTTTTGAGATATTTTAGTACTTGAAGTAAAACTAAACAAAAATGAGAAATGTTGCCTTGGCAGCTCACTGAATAAAATTTTGTATTTTTATATTTCAGTTTTTTTTACTGTAGTTAAATTTAACTTCGAATAGCAAAAATATTTATGTAAAATATACAATATTAGATTTTTCCAGTTTGGAAAAAAAATTGCTCCAATACAATAACTTATACAAATATAAGTTATATATAACTAATACAAAAATATTATCTATATTTTCTTGTAATATAAACATGTTCCTGACTGGTTCTGTAAGATTTACCCTTAAATAAATTATGATTTTAATATGTAATACCATTCATAAGTTTCTGACTTGATTAATAATTAATTCCTGACTTTTTTTGTAAAATAATGAATGTGTAAATATGAATAATTTAGCCTGGTTAATGAAGCACACACTGAGCTCAGATTCAGACACGTATCTATTGTTTTGTTGAAGGAACCGTATAGATATGAAGCGTTTGTGGACCCAAACCTCAGCCTCTGGTTAGCAGGTCATCTCCATAACTAGTTGTGACGCATCTATCTGTCGTTTTATGCTGTTATGAAAGACAGAGAACAGTCTGTTCGGAGCAAAGGCTAACATTATATACATTAACCGCTCGCTGTTATGAACACGCAGGGCCACAGAGGGTCACGAGAGCGCTTAACCTTTACCTGTTAACCTTTAACCTTTACCTGTTTGACGATGATGGGACACTTTTCTCCAAATATGACCTCGGAGCTGTTTTCTCTCTCTGGGTCACAGCGGGTCACAAACAAAACTGAGCATATTTGCAGTCCGTGCACTTTACAGGTTCATGGGTTAAAACACACAAACGGGTTAAATTGATCTGTTTCTGTTCTAGGCATTTGTGCAAGAGTTAATGGAAATACTTGCTTGTTTTACCAGAAACAGCAGCTTATGACCTGAAACTGTTTTTCAGAATAACACCAGAATATGATCAATATTTACCTTTACGTGTCTATCAAATATATTTATAAATATTTGTAGATTATACAAATATGTTTATATATATATATTTACATTATAAATAAATATATCATATCCTATCTAAATAAATAATATAAATAAATGTTTAATATATAAAAATCATTTTTTATGAAATTTATACATGTGTCTATATATATGTATATGTGTGTTTATTTTAATCATATATATATATATAATGTACACACACAAAACAAAAACATTTATATTTAAGCGATTAATCACTTGAAAGCACTAATATATACTAATATATACACAGACACACACATGCACACACTCAGACACTCACACACAAGCACAGACGCACTCAGGCACAGACTCACACACACACAGACACAGAAAAGACACACTCAGGCACACAGACACAGACACACACACACACACATAGACACAGACACACACTCAGGCACACGCACACACAGTTGCAGAAAAGACACACTCAGGCACATACAAACACACACACACACACAGAAAAGACACGCTCAGGCACATACACACACACACACACAGGTGCACACACACACACACACACACACACACACACATACAGGCACAGGCACACACACACTCAGGCACACACAGACACAGAAAAGACACACTTAGGCACAGACACGCGCACACACACACACATGCACACACGCACACACACACATGCACACACGCACACACACACAGATACACTCACACACAGGTGCACACACACACACAGACACACACACACATAGACACAGAAAAGACACACTCAGGTACAGACACGCACACACACAGACACACACAAGCACACACACAGATACATAGACACACACACACACACACACACACACACACAGATACATAGACACACACAGATACATAGACACACACACACACACACACACACACACACAGATACATAGACACACACAGATACATAGACACACACACACACACACACAGATACACACACAGGCGCACACACACACACACACACAGATACACACACACACACACACACACACAGATACACACACATGATTAATATAGTTCTGTATTTCAGAAGGATTATGATTTGTGTATCTGATGTTTATGAGAACATATATTTCCAGCAGGACAGAAGCACAGCGTGTTATTGATATGGGGCTGTTAACGAGTAACTAGATGTGTTCTCCATACGTTCATCATCAGTCACGTATAGAAGCAGATGATTCCTGTCCTCGTTTGTCCTCGCTCGTTACAGTCGAAGGGTAAAGAGGACACTCGGAGGCATTCTGGGTGAATGTCCCGCAATACTGACTACAGAAACAAAGGTACAGTTATGTACAATATCATGTTAAAGATTCATAATGTGCTGTATAGCAGGTACTACTCAACATTATATATCATTCTGTATACCTCATATCTGGAACAAGTCATATTCTCATGTGGAGCTTTATTGTGACTTTATAATATCAGCTATTGGGCATAACATAAAATAATCTAAAGTATGTTCCAAACTGTATATGAAGAGTTAATATGCAAAAACAGTTAACTCAATTCTCAAAAATCATGTTTTTTCATTGTGCTTTCCAGTTAATTTCAATCAAACTGCAGTTGGGTTATTTTGACTAAAAATAACTTAAAAAACTGCTAACTAACACAATAAAAACATGATAACATAATAAAAAACATGATTTTTTCATAATTCTTCATATATTACTACATATAACATAGTCCTTGGGGTTATTATAGACTAGACTAAAATTATAACAAAATATTTCCTTTCTTGAAATGAAATGAACTTCAACTGAAACAAAAATTATACAACTTATTTTTTTTTTTACTTGTATTATTGTTTTTTTTTTGTATTGTATTAGTAGCCGGAAAGCCGAGATCAGGAATATAAAGGATGATTATCGGACGTTTGCTATGGATCCGGTTCAGTTCTCTGTGTGTGTGTGTGTGTGTGTGTGTGTGTGTGTGTGTGTGTGTGTGTGTGTGTGTGTGTGTGTGTGTGTGTGTGTGTGTGTGTGTGTGTGTGTGTGTGTGTGTGTGTGTGTGTGTGTGTGCGTTACAGTTGTGTATAGTTTTTGGGGATTTATTACATTTTTAATTCGAATTGGCAAATTTAGTAATGTTTGTAAAGGACTATAACTGTACTTATTAAACAAGTCAAATGAATGTATAATTCACTTTAAAAATGTAGTTTCTCAATAAGCTATAATTCATAGTGAAAGCATTAGAATGGCTAGTAAAACATTGCTGCATCTACTGGAAATACAACACTTTTCAAATGTATTTTGAAGATTTAACAGTACTGTATGCTAATACAGTTTTACAACAATACCAGATGTAATTATTCTTGATGTTTAATTTATAAAGTGACTAAGGCAGCACCTATATTTTTAGAGTTTCACTGGAAATTATTTACAATAAGGTTAATTGTCCAACTAACACTAACAAAAATAATAAATAGGTACTGTTACAAATGTATTGTTCATTGTTAGTTCATATTCACTAATGTGAGGCCAGGGGCAGCGGGTCAAATCTGGCCTAGGGCAGCACATTGGCCAGGGCCGGCCCTGAATAAGAGAACAAAGTTAACATGAGACACAAATTATTTCAACAATGTCCTCAATTTACCCTGAGTGCCCTAGCAGCCGCATAACACAGCCTCGGCTTTGTTTTGATCTTTGATTTTAGGGTTTGTTTTTTTGTATTCTTTCATTTTTTTGAATTACTATTATTTAATATATTACCATTTAGATATTTAAAAAAAGAAAAGTAAATATTAGGACTACTATTTAGGTTTAATTGTGCGTGCGTGTTTTAACTGCTCTTTGATAGTAATTGTAATCTTTTCTGGGAGCGTTCTAGGCTTTTCCGTGCTGATCGGACAACCGATCGGACAACTGATCGGACAACCGAACTCCTGTCGGACAACATCACCAGGACGCTACGCTCCATCTGACCAGTAAACCAACTCTTAAATAACTGCTATGATGACTTTTGTTCTACCCACTTCAATGATAAAGGTACGTGCAGTGTCCAATCTATACAGACTGTGTCTGTTCCCCGAATAGTGAGATCAAAATATACATTTAATGCAGGATCTAGAACAAATCTGATCGTGATTAAACCAGAAAAATGCAAAATAAAAGAACAGAAACTATTTTTAAAGCTTGGGCTCCTAAATATCCGATCACTCACACCGAAAGCAGTTATCGTAAATGAAATAATCACAGATAATAGTTTTGATGTACTCTGTCTGTGTAAGGAAGAGGTCTGAGGCGTGCGGATCCAATTGCACCAATATTTATTAAGCGGAGCAGAATCAGACAGGCAATGGTCAACAGGCAAAAACGGGAATATCAGAGGCAAAGCAGAGACGTAAACAATACCAGGCAGGGGTCGAGGTCACAGGCACAGGTTCAGAGATCGAAGGTCGGGCAGTCCGGGGTCACACACAGAGATAACAGATACAGGGAAGAACTCTCAGAAATGTAGCCAGGGCAAAACAAGACTTCGCACTGGGTGAGTGTTTGTGTGCTGCTTTTATGTGAGTGAGAGAATGAGGTGCAGGTGTGGTGAGGCAATCAGAGTTGATGAGTGAATGGTGACAGCTGTGTGATTGTTGTAATGGTGGACGGGAATGTGTGAGTGCAGTGCATGATGGGAAATGTAGTCCATGGGTGATGTGCAGTTTGAGTGAGTGGGAACCAGATTCATAACAGAGCCCCCCACCTAGGAGCGGCTTCCAGACGCTTACACAAAGCAAAATCCAGGAGGGCGGTGGAGCGGAGGTGGAACCGGGGGAGGGGACGGAGGGCCAGGTCCATGTGGGGCCAATGAAACAGGAGCCCACCAGGGCAGGGCGGACGAGACAGCAGGGACGTGAGGTGACTCTGGCAGGTCAGCGGAGGCGTGAGGTGACTCTGGCAGGTCAGCGGAGGCGTGAGGTGACTCTGGCAGGTCAGCGGAGGCGTGAGGTGACTCTGGCAGGTCAGCGGAGGCGTGAGGTGACTCTGGCAGGTCAGCGGAGGCGTGAGGTGACTCTGGCAGGTCAGCGGAGGCGTGAGGTGACTCTGGCAGGTCAGCGGAGGCGTGAGGTGACTCTGGCAGGTCAGCGGAGGCGTGAGGTGACTCTGGCAGGTCAGCGGAGGCGTGAGGTGACTCTGGCAGGTCAGCGGAGGCGTGAGGTGACTCTGGCAGGTCAGCGGAGGCGTGAGGTGACTCTGGCAGGTCAGCGGAGGCGTGAGGTGACTCTGGCAGGTCAGCGGAGGCGACTCTGGCAGGTCAGCGGAGGCGTGAGGTGACTCTGGCAGGTCAGCGGAGGCGTGAGGTGACTCTGGCAGGTCAGCGGAGGCGTGAGGTGACTCTGGCAGGTCAGCGGAGGCGTGAGGTGACTCTGGCAGGTCAGCGGAGGCGTGAGGTGACTCTGGCAGGTCAGCGGAGGCGTGAGGTGACTCTGGCAGGTCAGCGGAGGCGTGAGGTGACTCTGGCAGGTCAGCGGAGGCGTGAGGTGACTCTGGCAGGTCGACGGAGACGTGGAGTGACTCTGGCAGGTCGACGGAGACGTGGAGTGACTCTGGCAGGTCGACGAGACGTGGAGTGACTCTGGCAGGTCGACGGAGACGTGGAGTGACTCTGGCAGGTCGACGGAGACGTGGAGTGACTCTGGCAGGTCGACGGAGACGTGGAGTGACTCTGGCAGGTCGACGGAGACGTGGAGTGACTCTGGCAGGTCGACGGAGACGTGGAGTGACTCTGGCAGGTCGACGGAGACGTGGAGTGACTCTGGCAGGTCGACGGAGACGTGGAGTGACTCTGGCAGGTCGACGGAGACGTGGAGTGACTCTGGCAGGTCGACGGAGACGTGGAGTGACTCTGGCAGGTCGACGGAGACGTGGAGTGACTCTGGCAGGTCGACGGAGACGTGGAGTGACTCTGGCAGGTCGACGGAGACGTGGAGTGACTCTGGCAGGTCGACGGAGACGTGGAGTGACTCTGGCAGGTCGACGGAGACGTGGAGTGACTCTGGCAGGTCGACGGAGACGTGGAGTGACTCTGGCAGATCAGGCGCCCACCAGGGCGGAGCAGACGAGACAGACGCCCACCAGGGCGGAGCAGACGAGACAGACGCCCACCAGGGCGGAGCAGACGAGACAGGCGCCCTCCAGGGCGGAGCAGACGAGACAGGAGGCCTCCACAACGGAGCAGGTGCTCTCCAGGGCGGAGCAGAGATCCCTGGCCGAGACTGGGACCTAGAGGAAACGGAGACACAAGAGGCAGAGAGAGCATATTTGGTTTCAGGAACCGAGGCAGGGAGTTTAAGCGGCCATGGTAGATCCGGGGCCTCGGGCAGCCATGATGGAACAGGGGACCTCATGGGCCATGGCGGGTCCGGGGTCTCCGTGAGCAATGGAGGGGAGCTCCCTCCATGAAAGTTCTTGGTGAACTCCACTACCTCGAGGGGGCACTCTGGAAGCGCTGAATCTCGGTGGCGCTCAGGCGGCTCTGACTCTCTTGGGCACTCAGGTGGCTCTGACTCTCTTGGGCGCTCAGGTGGCTCTGACTCTCTTGGGCGCTCAGGTGGCTCTGACTCTCTTGGGCGCTCAGGTGGCTCTGACTCTCTTGGGCGCTCGGTAGAACTGGACGGAACCAGCGGAGGCATCGATGAGCTGGGCGGGACCAGCGGAGACGAAGGAGAGCTGGGCGGGACCAGCGGCGAAGGCGAGCTGGGCGGGACCAGCGGAGACGAAGGAGAGCTGGGCGGGACCAGTGGAGACAAAGGAGAGCTGGGCAGGACCAGCGGAGACGAAGGAGAGCTGGGCGGGACCAGCGGAGACAAAGGAGAGCTGGGCGGGACCAGCAGAGACGAAGGAGAGCTGGGCAGGACCAGCAGAGACGAAGGAGAGCTGGGCGGGACCAGCGGAGACGAGGGAGAGCTGGGCGGGACCAGCGGAGACGAAGGAGAGCCGGACAGGGCCAGCAGGGGCTCTGGGGAACCGGATGGAACCAGGAGGGGACCCGGGGTGCCGGACTCTGTGAGCTCCTGGATCGGAGCGGCCTCTGGAGCGAACTCTGTGAGCTCCTGGATCAGGACGGCCTCTGGAGCGAACTCTGTGAGCTCCTGGATCGGAGCGGCCTCTGGAGCGGACTCTGCAAGCTCCTGGGACGGAGCGGGCTCTGGAGCGGACTCTGCAAGCTCCTGGGACGGAGCGGGCTCTGGAGCGGACTCTGCAAGCTCCTGGGATGGAGCGGGCTCTGGAGCGGACTCTGCAAGCTCCTGGGACGGAGCGGGCTCTGGAGCGGACTCTGCAAGCTCCTGGGACGGAGCGGGCTCTGGAGCGGACTCTGCAAGCTCCTGGGACGGAGCGGGCTCTGGAGCGGACTCTGCAAGCTCCTGGGACGGAGCGGGCTCTGGAGCGGACTCTGCAAGCTCCTGGGACGGAGCGGGCTCTGGAGCGGACTCTGCAAGCTCCTGGGACGGAGCGGGCTCTGGAGCGGACTCTGCAAGCTCCTGGGACGGAGCGGGCTCTGGAGCGGACTCTGCAAGCTCCTGGGACGGAGCGGGCTCTGGAGCGGACTCTGCGGGCTCCTGGCACGGAGCGGGCTCTGGAGCGGACTCTGCGGGCTCCTGGCACGGAGCGGGCTCTGGAGCGGACTCTGCGGGCTCCTGGCACGGAGCGGGCTCTGGAGCGGACTCTGCGGGCTCCTGGCACGGAGCGGGCTCTGGAGCGGACTCCTGGATCGGAGCGGGCTTGGAGATCCTAGCTGCTCGCACCGACACCAGTGGTGGGTCCAACACACTAGCCATCAATCCTGACCAAAGAGGTGCATCCACGGGCATGGTAGCCATCCTGACCGGGGACTCCGGCTTGGCAGGCCTGGTGAGAGCAGATTCAGGCTTGGCAGGACTGTTCTGAGACTCAGGACCGGCGGCCATTTTGTGACAAGGTGCAGTGTTGTGATCCTCCTCCGCTACACCCACAGTAAATAGTGAGCCAATAGTCAACGCAAACTCCAAAAAACAACTCAGTGATGAGCGCGGACCCTCGCGTCTGAGCTGAGTTTGCAGAGGCTGATTAATGCCATCACAAAAAATGTCAATCAAAATAATGTCCGGTAAGTCTGAATCCTGAGCACAGGCTGAAAACTCCCTAATATGGTGCTCCAGTGATCGTGGGCCTTGCTTAAGGGCAAACAATACTCTTGTATCCATACCTAGAGATGTTGACCTGAAAGGTGCTGGATCCTTGTGTGGCGAAGTCTTCTGTAAGGAAGAGGTCTGAGGCGTGCGGATCCAATTGCACCAATATTTATTAAGCGGAGCAGAATCAGACAGGCAATGGTCAACAGGCAAAAACGGGAATATCAGAGGCAAAGCAGAGACGTAAACAATACCAGGCAGGGGTCGAGGTCACAGGCACAGGTTCAGAGATCGAAGGTCGGGCAGTCCGGGGTCACACACAGAGATAACAGATACGGGGAAGAACGCTCAGAAATGTAGCCAGGGCAAAACAAGACTTCGCACTGGGTGAGTGTTTGTGTGCTGCTTTTATGTGAGTGAGAGAATGAGGTGCAGGTGTGGTGAGGCAATCAGAGTTGATGAGTGAATGGTGACAGCTGTGTGATTGTTGTAATGGTGGACGGGAATGTGTGAGTGCAGTGCATGATGGGAAATGTAGTCCATGGGTGATGTGCAGTTTGAGTGAGTGGGAACCAGATTCATAACAGTCTGACTGAAACCTGGCTTAAAACACATTATTATTTTGGTCTAAATTAATCTACTGTTATAAGCATGAGCCTCTTCAGACTGGTCGTGGCGGCGGTGTCGCAACAATATATAGTGATATTCTCAATGTTACTCAGAAAACAGGATACAGGTTTGACTCATTCGAAATACTTATGCTCAATGTTAAAACTGTCAGATATGTAAAATAAATCTGTCCTATCTCATGCTCTGGGTACTGTGTACAGACCGCCAGGGCCATATACAGATTTTCTAAAATAATTTGCAGATTTCCTCTCAGACCTATTGGTTAATGTAGATAAAGCACTAATTGTAGGAGATTTTAACATTCACGTAGATAATACAAATGATGCATTAGGACTTGCATTTACTGACCTAATAAACTCTTTTGGTGTCAAGCAAAATGTCACCGGGCCGACACGTTTTAATCATACGCTAGATTTAATAATATCGCATGGAATTGATCTAACTGATATAGATATCGTACCTCAAAGTGATGATGTTACTGACCTTGTATCGTGCATGCTGCATATTACTGATATTAACTATATGGCTCCGCGTTATCGTCCAGGCAGAATTATTATTCCAGCCACTAAAGACAGATTCACAAATAACCTGCCGGATTTATCTCAACTGCTCTGTGTACCCATAAATACAGATGAACTAGACACAATTACTAGCAACATGGGAACTATTTTCTCCAATACGTTAGAAACTGTTGCACCCATCAAATTAAAAAAGGTTAGAGAAAAACGTGCTGCGCCATGGTACAACAGTTATACCCATTCTCTCAAGAAAGAAACTCGTATTCTTGAGCGCAAATGGAGAAAAACTAACTTGGAAGTCTTTGGAAAAACAGCATGTCCAGATATAGACAGGCTCTAAAAGCTGCAAGGACCGAGTATATCCGCAAACTCATAGATAATCACCAAAACAATCCAAGGTTTTTATTTAGCACAGTGGCTAGATTAACCCTCTAAGCGCCAAAGTCGCAAAATTGCGACAAGACGTCATACTTCATGAAATAGACTAGTTCCTAATATGGTGTAATATCGCATTTGTATTCCCTACCACTAGATGGCAGACATGTAGTACTTTGATTCTAGACCATAAGTGTTCGAGGAAATAGCAGAGCAAGTGAGCGATCGTGGCATTGATGCGGGAGCAGTTCATAGCCTGTGAGTAAATTGTGAGAGAAAATCGCAAAAAGACTAATAAAAAGTTGTACTGTGAGGATGTTGCAAATGTTATTCGCCGACTCTGAGGGGGAATATTTGCCTTTTGGAAATGACGATCGGCCGTCTAATGATCGGTACATCTCTGCTGCACAATGGTGCCGCCGCGCATGGCGAGAGTGTTCACAAAGCACAAACAAGTGATCATTTCGGCCCTTTGCCCAACGGGGACGGGGGGGGGGGGGTGCAGGGGTGGACGTGGTCTTAGTGTCCATAGGAGAGGCTGATGATCGCCCCAGATTGAGTCGTTTGTTTCTGATCGCGCGCGCTCAAAGTGCTGCCGGCAGACCGTACAGGTGCAGTCAGTGTTGTTCCATGCAATAAGAGATACCATACTCTCAAGAACTAAAAATGCTTACCCAGACACCTGATTGGGCGAATAGCTGGTCAACTGATCCAAAAATAGGCACATGTATTTTATAGGGGTGTGACGAGATCTCGTATTACGAGATCTCGCGAGATTAAAACGTGACGAGATTTCTCGTGGAGGTGAAAAGTGGTCTCGTCGTGAGTTGTGATGTCAGCATGATGGAGCGTGAGGGTGAAATTAGTATTGAAGATCCCCCTGCCACATTTAAATCATTTGTGTGGCAACATTTTGGTTTTCCGGTGGAAATAAGAAACGGCGAAAGAGTGACAGACGAACACAATATGTAAACATTGTAAGAAAACAATGCCGTACACCGCGGCTAACACGAACACTATGCAAAAACACATACAGAACCACCACAGCTCTCTACTAAAACCAGCCGCACGTGACGAAAACATTAAAAGGGCAAACAACTCTAAATGCCTTTGCATCTCCTCCACCGTCAAGAGCAAGAGCCACGGCAATAACGAGAGTCATCTGCGTTTTCATTGCAGCTGATATGAGGCCATTTTCTGTGGTGGAAAATCTGGGATTTCGGCGACTCCTCCACATACTTATATATTTATTTTATACTGTTTATACATTTTTTTATGTTCGATTTGTGGCAATGGGTTACATTTCTCATGTGAAATCGTACAGTGGAGAAGCCAGTCGGTAGAGTTTATAGCAAAACATTTTGCACTGTTTGCATGTCCTTTACTGCATAGAATTCATTAAAATAGAAGTAAAATAACATTCATTACAAGTTGATTTCAAAATGCACCTAAATTGTTTTGCATTTTGTGATTTTCAGTTGAATAAAAGACTATTTTCCATTCATATATTTCATCATTGAGGATTTCTTAAAAATAGTGTAAAAATCTCGTCTCGTCTCGTGGAGTAAGTGTCTCGTCACACCCCTAGTATTTTACTATAGCACAGTAATATAGTAATAATTTACTACTTTCTCCTGTTTTACTGTTATTTTCTCTTTTCCTGATCATCTGTAATGAGGATAAAAAGACTAATACGATAAAGAGATAGATAAAAACATGCTAATAAATTCAAAAAACCATTCAATATCTATTATTTCCTGAATATTACTGATGAACTGATTATAACTAGGCTACTGTTCACATGCATTTAACTACTATATAGTATAGTAATAATTTTGTACTTTCTCCTGTTTTATTGTTGTTTCCTCTTTTCTGGTCATTTGTAATGAGGATAAAAAGACATGCAAATAAGTTCAAACATCAATTCAATATTTACTATTTCCTGAATATTATGAAATTCAAGAAGGCCGCCCCCTGATGATGTCATAATATGCAAATTAGAGGAGTATATTTACACCCAACATAAACTTTTGGTCATGCCCAACATTTTTCTGATTTACAGTAGATCTCTATCTTTAAGCGCTTTCAAGCCACAAGCTTTTGCAATCTTGATGTCCAAAAAATCCTGACGCCTAAAGGGTTAAGAAATAAACAGATGTCACCCAATCTAAATATTCCCTCACAGCTTAACAGTAATGACTGTATGAATTTCTTCACTGATAAAATAGATAACATCAGAAATACAATAACAAATGTATATTCTACAGCGTCTAGTACTTCAGCTTCATTCATCGCACCCAAAGAAAACCTGCAAAACAAGAAAAACACGAATCTTGTACCCACTAAACTACTGAAAGAGTTGTTACCTGTAGCAGAAGAACCGCTTCTCAATATTATTAGCTCGTTGTTATCTTTAGGTCACGTCCCAAAACCATTCACGCTGGCTGTTATTAAGCCTCTTATTAAGAAACCAAAACTAGATCCTTGTGAACTGTTAAATTACAGGCCCATTTCAAATCCTCTGTTTATGTCTAAAATTTTAGAAAAGTTGCTCAATTGTACTCCTTGCAAAAAAATGATATCTATGAAGAATTTCAGTCAGGTTTCAGGCCCCGCCATAGCACAGAAACTGCACTTGTTAAAATTACAAATGACTTGCTGCTTGCGTCAGACAAAGGCTGCATCTCGTTGCTAGTTTTACTTGATCTTAGTGCTGCGTTCGACACTATAGATCATGACATACTGATAGATCGATTACAAAACTATACAGGTGTTCAAGGGCAGGCTCTAAGCTGGTTTAGATCCTACCTGTCCGATCGCTACCACTTTGTTTATTTAAACGGGGAGTCGTCTCAATTATCACCAGTAAAGTATGGAGTACCACAAGGTTCTGTCCTAGGTCCTCTATTATTTTCATTATATATGTTGCCCCTTGGTAATATTATTACAAAATACGGGATTAGTTTCCATTGTTATGCTGATGATACTCAACTATATATCTCGACAAAACCAGATGAAAGTTCTAAACTATCTAAGCTAACAGAGTGTGTTAAAAATATAAAAGATTGATGACTAATAATTTTCTCCTATTAAATTCAGATAAGACCGAGATATTACTTATTGGACCTAAAGACAGTACACAGAATCTCTTGGATTACAATCTGCAACTAGACGGATGTAATGTTACTTCCTCTACAGTTAAAAATCTGGGTGTTATATTAGACAGCAACCTATCTTTTGAAAATCATATTTCCAATGTTACAAAAACAGCATTCTTCCATCTTAGAAACATTGCCAAGCTACGGAACATGTTAAGTGTTTCTGATGCAGAAAAGTTAGTTCATGCATTCATGACCTCTAGACTGGACTATTGTAATGCACTGCATCTTCAATAAACAAGATACAGATAGTACAAAATCCTTACCAGGTCAAGAAAATATGATCATATTACTCCAATTTTACAGTCTCTGCACTGTCTACATATTAAGTTTGTATCAGTTACAAAATATTATTACTTGCCTATAAGGCCCTAAATGATTTAGCTCCTGATGACCGAACATATATACATATATTGTAGAAACTTAATCGAATTAACGATTGTATCATAAAAAGTGCTATACAAATAACCTTTTATTAAATTATTTATATTTCATTATAATTTGTATTAATATTATTTTCGAATCAGCTTCTTTGTTTTCATTTTAAATGTTTTGTATTTTCGAATTTAAAATTATTATTTAGGTTTGATTTATTTTATTTAACTGTTAGTTTTTATTTATAGTTAGTAATTTTAGTGCTATTTAAATTTGTAATTAAATGAAATTTTTTATTTTAAAATTAGGTTAAATTTTTTCCATACAATATTTATATTCTACTTTATTTCAGTTAGCAAAAATGTATTTAATTTATTTTAGTATTTTTATCTGCTATTATGATCAGCTTTCATTTAAATGTTTTCCTTACATTTTTTTATTAGTTTTAATATTACTATTTAGGTTAAATTGCTATTTTATTTATTTCAAATTAGTAATTTATAACTGGTAATTATTATATTTTATTTCAGCTCAAGCTGGGTTTTAATAGTAGCCCTGCTTCACATACTATTATAAACTCATGCACAGTTACTGAATAATCTGACTGAAGCTGTATTTTAACATGAATTCATATTCACATATTCAGATTTTCTGCAAACGTATAATGTGAGGAAAGAGATCATAATATTCATCACCATGGGAACGGCTGAAATGATTCTCCGCCAGAGCCGCTTCTGAGCTTTAAACACACTATTTCAGTCCAAGACACTGCAGCGGATCAATATTTGATTATTTTATTTAGGTTTTACCAGAAAATCATTGTGATGTTTGAGTATAGCTGATGTGTGTCAGTGCTGTTTGTGTGCAGATCTGCTCTGATCCGGGTTTGTTTGTCCTCAGCTGAACTCGCATGCTTCACCACGCACACACGCACACACACACACACACACACACACACACACACACACACACACACACACGCACGTCACGCTGCTGCTGCTGCTTCTCTGAGCCAACCCAGAAATACACTGAGAGAGCGAGAGAGACAGATAGAGAGAGAGAGAGAGAGAGAGACAGAGAGAGAGAGAGAGAGACAGAGAGAGAGAGAGAGAGAGACTGAGAGAGACATTGAGATAGACAGATAGAGAGAGAGAGACTGAGCGAGAGAGAGAGAGAGAGAGAGAGAGAGAGAGAGAGAGAGAGACAGATAGAGAGAGCGAGAGAGACAGATAGAGAGAGAGAGAGAGAGACAGAGAGAGACACAGAGAGAGAGAGAGAGAGACATTGAGATAGACAGATAGAGAGACTGAGCGAGAGAGAGAGAGAGAGAGAGAGAGAGAGAGAGAGAGAGAGAGAGAGAGAGAGAGAGAGAGAGACACACTGAGAGAGAGAGAGACATTGAGAGAGATAGACTGAGAGAGACTGAGGCAATTCTGTGTCTGACAGTAGAAATCAAACGGGTAAACATCTGACTAACACACACACACACATAAAATAAATGAATTAATCAAGGATGCATTAATTTAATCAAAAGTGACAGTAAAGACATGTATAAAGTTTAAAAAAGATTTATATTGTAAATAAATGCTGTTTTGTTTAACTTTCTATTCATCTGTGAAAAAATTTATACATATTCAAAAATATTGTGCAGCACAACGGTTTTCAACATTAATTCTTGAGTATATTATTATGATTTCTGAAGATCATGTGACACTGAAGACTGGAGTAATGATGCTGAAAATACAGCTGCGCATCA